>QEPC01002013.1:389338-414427 GCA_003113815.1 Sphenodon punctatus
GGTCAGTAGAAAAAGAGAGGTACAGCTGAGTATCGTCAGCATACTGGTGACATCGCACCCCGAACCCTCTCACGACCTCCCCCAAGGGCTGCATGTAGATGTTAAATAATAATGGAGACAAGATCGATCCCTGCGGAACGCCACACGGTAAGTTTAGAGAGTTGTATACATTTATGTTCTGTTGAATACAAAGATAGGGAGATGTGGAGGGATCATAGAGTCTCTGGCCCTCCAAAGGGCCCAGTAAGTGGATAAGCAGGGAAGAATAATGAGGGGGTTTCCTGTAAGGGGAGCTCTAAGGCTCCTGGTCTCTCTCTCTCTCTCTCTCTCTCTCTCTCTAACTTCACACAGCCCTGTTGCTTGTATGCTGATCTGTGTCCACATTGTGGTAAAGATCAGGTAACCAACATACATGTTCACAAATGACTATTAGTATTGTAGAGCCATGAGTTCCTCTGGAGTGCTTTCCATACACACACACAAGGTTAGGCACAATAGAATTGCTTGAGCCAAACACAGGCATTGAGCCATTGACACTAATGAATGAGGGATTGTCCCTGCAGTTTTACTTCATGTGATTTAATAAATATTGAAGGTTTAGAATTTATTTATTTTTTTACATAAGGCTGCAATCCTAAACCCAGGAAAGTCAGTTGCAAAATTCCCATTGAGTTTAACGGGTGAATACTGCAGCTTAACAAAGAAGCCACAATAAATTGCTGTGGGGTCCTCTTTGGGTTTTAAAAAGTAGGGGAACAAAAACAAGGAATGGACACAAGTCAACTGCTCACATTAGGGCTGGCCTTAGAATTTGCAGGGCCCAGGGTGGAGATAAAATGTAGGGGCCCTGTGGCTCTGCCTGTCAGGCACACCCTCTAGCCATTTCCTAATAGTGGAGGACTATAACCCAAATCTTTGCTCTTTATAATTGTGAAGAAAAACTAGTTGCAAATACAACTAGATTGGTCCCTCAAGGCTTAGGAACTAGAAGGCAAATCCAGACAACCCCAAATGTGATAGTTTTAAAAATCTCTTTAAAAATGACAATTACATTTTTTAGGTGCCTTACTTATGATTCTTTGGTAGCTGCAGCTTAAGCTTCTGGTAGATAATATATGTACTAGCAGCTAGGGTGTACATAAGTACCTTGAAGCGAGAAGAGCTTGCATACATGCTCATAGTGCATACATGGACTACCAAAGGATTGCACTGCTTCTACAGCAAATTTCCAGTGGGATCCTCCACAAGATTTGCCCTATGCTAAGGGCTAGCACTAGTGCCAAGCAGTTGGAGGATCATATGTCCTTCATTCACAAACCCCAAAAGCTTTACCAAAAGGTGTACTTTGCTTTTAAAATTCAACTATGTTCTCTTCCCCCTCTGTGAAAATCTCCGGGAGGCAAATCGGGCGCGGGGTTTGTAACGTGGGAATGTTAACCCATGCATTTTCAGTAGCAATCCTGCAGGGGATTCAGAGATGGTGCAAAGCTGGTAAATCCGACATTGCATTCCCCTCAGGATTGCTGCCAAAAACCACATGGGTTAACATTCCCATGTTACAAACCACATGCCTAATTTGCCTTCTAGAGATTTTCACAGAATCAAATTGGGCACATTTCGTAACATGGGAAAGCTCCCAGAGATGGGAGACTTGTTGGAATGGAGTTTCTAGTTCTTGTCTGGTATTTGAATAGAGAGCAGTCCTTAGTAGAAAGAGCAATGGAGGTTGAATTAAGAGACTTGCTCCAGAGGACCTGCAGCAGCATGCAGTAGAGGGGAATGTTTCTCCTCTCATGGGCCACTTTAAAAATGTGTACAAACTCTGAAGATGTATAGCAGGCAGGGGTATTTACAGGGTGCGCTCAGGAAGAGAAAGGTCCAGATCATGGATCTGTTCTACAGATCTGTCCCCTATCCTTGTGTGCATGCCCTTAGCCCTGCCTTTCAGTGGTTGGGGGTGGGTCACATTTGGTCCTGGGCAGTGCTGAATTTGGGGGGGGGGGGGGGGGAGAGTTGTTGGGGCCGAAATCTGCCCCAGAACTTCAGCCACACCTCCTGTCCCAGATCTTGTCCAAGCAGGGAAATAAAGTCGATTCTCCAGCTAGCAAGCCAACCACTGGACTAACCTGCCTCTCTACAGCTGAATATAGAACAGGAACTCTTGTGACTTAATCTATAGGATGATCAGTGCAAGGGGTGGGGCAGGAAAGTCATTAATGAAAGACAAATAATCCGGCCAGTTTTTTTCTGGCATTTGTTTCCAACACCCAGGTGGCCAATATTGGTCTTTTCCATTTCAAGGTGCACACTCCTACTGAGGACATTTCGCAGGGCTCAGCCCTGGTAAAAACATTCCAACAGGAGGGGGGGAGGGGAACCAAGCTCCCTGCCTTAAGTCCTGGCCCTGAGGTTCCCCACACCTGCAGTAGTGACTCAGAAAGGTTGCAGGTGGGAGAGAAGAGAGCTGCTGGAGAAAGCCTGAGGAGGGAAGGAGAGGGCCCAGGGTGGGCAGCTTAGGTGAAGCATTTTCCTCAGATGGGGTTAATTGTCTGTACATTGGCTCAGAGAGTCTGGCAAAGGGCTTGTTGGGTTATTTTAATGTTAATAATGGCTTAACATTTTACAAATAATCCAAAGGCTTTGTATTTGTGCTTGGGAGTGAGGAAGGCAGCACTGATTCCCAGTTGGGTGACCTGATGTTTATGGGTTAATGGGCTCAGATCATTATTATTTTTATTATTATTATTTATCTAGCCCCAGCCAAGTGCAATCAGTAATAGTAGACTACTGTAGGCTAACCTTAGTTGGGGGTCAACTAATTGCAGTTTTGGGAGAATAATTCTGTCCCTAAGTATTTTAGTTTGTTTAGTTAGTTGTATTTTTAACTCACTACCTCTTGCCACAGGCAACTCGGAGCGGCTCACAACAGTAAATAAAACATATAAAATCTTATAAAAGTCTAAACATAAGGCGGAACCGTATAACCCTCCCCCCCCCCCTTTCAAAAAGGCAAATCAGCTTTAGATCATGTTGCTGTCCTTTCTACTGTATTAAATAAATACATTGGGTGCCAGAAAAAGCTCTACCTGTGCTTTGTCGACCTTCGGATGGCCTTTGACTTGGTCTGCAGGGAGCGGCTATGGGTCAAGTTAAGCACATCCCCAATTGATCCAAGCCTACTGTTTCTTCTGATCAAGCTACATTGTGACAATTCTCTGCAGATTAGGTATAATTACTCCCGAATGCCCTCTAGGAAGGTTCAGGTTCTCACAGGAGTAAGACAGGGATGTATATTAGCCCCTGCATTATTTAATATCTATCTGAATGATGTGATTGAATTTATGAAGAGCATCGATACTCATGCTCCGGTGGTCGGCACCAGGAATATACCAGCACTCCTGTATGCAGATGACACCGTGTTACTCTCGCAATCATTAGTGGGCCTTAGACGATCCATGCAACATTTCAGGTCTTACTGCAGCAGAGAGACTCTTATCAATAAATTTTGATAAGACAAAGGTAATGGTAGTGGGTGCACGGAGGGCTAGTAAATCTCATCGCTGGGTGATTGGTAGAAATTTGATTGAGCAGGTAACTGCTTTTAAGTATTGGAGGGTTATTCTAGCCTCCTCAAACCATTGGAATTTACATCTAGAGGCAGTAAAGTGCCAAGCTGGGCGAACTGTGGCTGCAATAACAAATTATTATTTTGGTAGCGGGGGCAAGCTATCTTCCCTAGCCCTTCGTTTGTTCAAGGCCAAGGTAATCCCCCAGGCCTTATCTACTTTTCCTGTATGGGGAACGTCCTTAAATAAATTGGAAGTTATTCAAAACAGGTTTTTGCGCTCGATGATGGGAGTCCCATTAGGTACCCCACAGGTGATACTTAGAGTTGAAACCCTGAGCCCTACAATTAGGCAGGTGGCCTTGCCTATGTTACTCAAATATTGGGTAAAGGTGTCTCTTTTCCCTCCTCAGGACAGGTCTCTTCTTAGTTTGGTAACAACTCATGGCCTGTTGGGTTCCTGGGAAAAAGCAGTTGAATTGGAAGTGGGTAAATTGGGTTTTTCTAAGGATAGCTTAAGGCCTTTAGGATCAGACTGTGCTTTGTCCCTTATTTGTAGAAGACTGGGTGACCAAGAGCTTCAGAGGGAGAACTCTCTTTTCAGCAAACAGAGGGTTGCTCCAGCTTATTTTCCCCCGGATCCTGCTAGAGCCGGGACTAGCTATCTTTTTTGTCTGGCTGACTTTTGGTGAGAGAACAATTTTCACCAAGCTCAGATGTAACTGTTTTCCATCGGTTTTCTTGGAGGGGTGGTATGTAGGATTCCTCCAGGAAAATCATTTTTGTGGTTTTTGTGAGCTTCAGGAACCAGATACAGTCTGTCATATTTTATTTCACTGCCCTGTATTATCAGAACTGATAAGTAAATATTTGGGGTTTGCATCTTTGACCGAATATGGTCAACATCCAAACTTTCTTCTGTGGAAGTTTCTTAGTCCTATGGACTCCGGGTTATCTAGAGCTGTAGCATCTTTTGGTATTGCCACTCTACGTTTGAGACAAACTTGTCATTGTCAAATTACCAGCAGTTAAATTATGACTGTAAATTTATCTTCTTAATCGTGACCTATTTCTTTATGAAACAGTTTGTGTACTTATTTTCTGTCGTGACGGAATCAAGTTAGGTTGATTTGAACTGAATTGAATTGTAGTGTTTATGTTATGTTTTGTGTCATTTTGTAATGGCTACGGCTACACAATAAAATCTTGAACTTGATAACCCTCCCCCCTCCCACCCAACTCCCTCACCAAAGGCCTGGTGGAACAGCCAGGTCTTACACAGTCTTCAGAAAGAGGGGAGGTCAGGGGTTAGGCAGGCCTCCATCGGGAGGGAATTCCACAGCCTAGGGGCCACCACTGAGAACGCCCTCCCCATCATTGCTACCCGGGAAACCCAGGGGACCTCGAGTTGGGCATCCCCGTCTGACCACAAGGACCACACCATGGCCTGGGGCATGAGGCGGTCCCGCAGGTAGGCAGAGTCCAGGCCGTTTAGCGCTTTATAGGTCAATACCAACACCTTGAAATGAGCAGGTCCTGGGTTAGAGGGGGGACTAGTTGGGGTTATCTGCAGGAAGTCAACTGATTATAGTCAGGGCCCCGATGCTTCCGCGGAATTTTTAAAAAAATTCCGCGGGAGTCAGGGCCCAATTCTGCGCCACGGCGCGATTTACCATGCCGGGGGGGGGGGGCCTTGGCTTGCCGCCTCCTCCCCCCGCACTGGTAAAATACTCAGGGCTTCTCCACCCCAGCTGCCGGGGCTCGCCCTCCCCAGCTGCTGGGGCTTACTTGACTCTCTCCCCCCCCCCCCGAAAAACAAAAGGAATTGCCTTACCAGGGACGGCAGCAGCAGCTGCTCCGTCCAGCGCACACGTACTTCCTGGCCCCTCCCGACGGGGCCTCTCAGGGCGACGCAGCCGGATGACGTCATCTGGCTGCGTCGCCCTGAGAGGCCCCGTCGGGAGGGGCCAGAAAGTACGAGCAGGAAGTATGAGCGCGCTGGACGGAGCAGCTGCTGCTGCTGCCATCACTGGTAGGTTAATTAATTATCTAAAGGGGGTGCCTCCCCCCCTGGCAACTGGGGAGGCTGGGGAGGGGAAGCCCCGAGGGTTTTTTCATTCCCCTCCCCTCATGGAATCTCCTGCCCCGCGTCCCCCCAGCGCAGGCTGGAAATTCTGCGCTGGGGTAAGCGGGGCAGGAGATTCCGCGGGGGGAGGGGAATTCCGCGGGAAATCTGCGAATCGCAGACCCGCGTTTCCCTCAGGGCCCTGATTATAGTCAATGTAAGAGTCTAGAATCTACTTAGAGGAGAACAGAGAAGTGTCCTACAGTCACTGAAGGATTTGCCTCAGGTAGAGAGATGGTAGCAGGACCCTGCCAAAGTCATGGACTGGGAGATACTGCAGCTGTTTGTCTATACTAGCAATGCCCAGAAGCAAATGGATGAGAGATAAAACATATAAAAAGCCCAATGGACCCATTTCTAAAGAAGTCTGCCTCACTTCAACTAGCTGGGGAGGTTCAACTATTTGAACCTTGCAACTCACTTGAGAGAAGGAAATTGGAGCATAAAGGGTAATGCTCTGCTTTGGGGAGGGCAGGTTTTGCTTTACCTGGGCAATAATTTCCCTAAGCCTGAAAAGAGGAGTATGACTCACATGAGGGGCTCAAGTAATTACTGTAAAAGAGGATGCCCTAGAATTCAGCCTTTATTCACAGATAGGATAAACAGAAAACCTCCACCCACCCCCGGTCTTTAATCATTTAAAGTAATTCCAGAGAGTCCATGGATAGCTTCTGCTCAGTGTATGACTTCTGACTCTGTGGGTGAATAAATATTTTAAAATTACAGCTAAAATGTCACTGGCCAAACTTGCAAAATTCTGCATATCATGATTGCATGAAGGTTCCCAGCCTGGGCGTAAGTAACTCTAAAATTAGTGTGAGAGAGAGAGAACCAGTGGGCAAAGCCACAGGAGACAGGGTGGGCCCGAACCCCTGCCTGCCCCAGGGAGGGGGAGCAGAGCCACCACACTTTGGGCCAGTTGGAAGGGCACAGTCCAAACGAGCACCCCCCACCCCCACAGCTGTCCCCAGCCCTGCTGCGCCACAGGCTGGGGAACCAGACACACAGGGCTGAATGCCTGGACTTCTGTGCTGCAGGATAGGGCCTGCTGACACTGCACAGCTAATGGGGTGGGTGGAGGAGCTCACATGCTCTCACCACCTGCTAAACAGCTGGTCACAGATGGGGAAGGGGGGCTCCTCTGTTCCCCTCATGAGCTGTTTAGTAGGTAGGGAGAGCGCACATGCTCCTCTGGGTCCCCCTTATCAGCTGTCTGGCAGCTGGGGAGAGAGCTCCCACGCTCCTCTGAGCCCCCCCTACCCCCAATCCTCAGACATCATCTTGCAGCAGGGTTGCATGGGCCAACCAGACAGGAGGCAGCCCTTTATCCCACATTAGGCAACCTTAGCCCAGGTGAGGCAACAGTAACATGCAATGCATCACCAACCTTCTCCAGCCAACGCATCACATAGGAGTCAGCTGCTGCCCCTGGGCAGGACTGGGTGAACATTTGGTGGCTGCGAGCCATAGAATCTGCTGCATCACGACCTTAATGTGGAGTAAGGTTGCTCGAAGTGGGAGAACATCTCATGTAGCCTTACCCAGTACTTTCTGTGCAACACTGCTTTCAGTGTGTACAGCAGTATGAAAATATAAGCAAGAGGATGGAAAACAAAACACAGGAAGTAATGTAACAATATTTTCCTAACATGATTTAATCTCAGAAATGTACATCCTTTCACATGCTACACCCCTAACTGGTTAATCTCAAAACAACCAGAAACTCACAAAAGTGGTGATGGAGGCTGAAATGCTCTTTTTAACCATTCCTAGTTTTCACACATACTAAAGTTTCCTTCATAGGTTGCAACCCTCACCCATTAAAGTCAATTTCCATTGACTGCAATAGGTTCAGGATTGCAACAACAGACTCTGAACTTTTGCATGAGATTAAATGGGAGTTCCCCAGAGCTCTGTCCTGGGCCCTCTTCTCCCTTTACACTCTTTCTCTGGTTAACTCATTGAATCCCACTCACAGCTTCCAGTATCATGTAGGGGTGGGACATCAGGGCAATTACCGGTTACCGGTTTTATCGGTTACCGGATTCAAAAAACCCAGATTACCGGATTTGTACTGGTTTACCGGTACAGGGTACCGGATTTGTTCCATTGATTTCAATGGGGAACTGTCCCCATTGAAATCAATGGGGAAAAAAACAAAAACCTCCCCCTCCCAGACTGTGCGGGTGGAAGTTTGCCCAGCCTGGATTAAAAAAATATTTTGTTTAAGTCCCACTCCCTACTAGTGCGGGCTCCGGGCCGCCGCCGGTGACCTGGAGCCCACACCAGCAGGTACTAGGGTGATCCCTGGGGTGGGGGGTGGCTTAACACACACCCCACCCCAGGGATCACCCTACCTCCCCGTCCTACCTGCCTGCTGGTGCGGGCTCTGGGTCGCTGGTGGCGGCCCGGAGCCCGCACTAGCAGGGACTTGGGGGGTGGGATTTTTAAATCCAGGCTAGGCAGGGTGGGTGGGGGTGTTCCCCCTTCCACCCGCGCAACCTGGACTGGGGAGGGAAAGTGGGTTTTTTTGTGTGTTTTTTCTTTACATTGCGGCCATTCATTTGAAAGGCTGCAATGTAAAAAATCCGGTACAGGGAATCCGGTAAATTACCCCGGATTACCGGGTTTAATCCAATACTGCCGGTACACCAAATACCAGAAGATCCGGAATTCCCACCCCTAATCACCTGTATGCTGATAACATGCACATCTCTCTCTCTCTCTCTCTCTCTCTCTCTCTCGTATTGCTGACTGGCTCTCTGACATCTCTGCTTGGTTGTTTCACCACCAACTCAAGCTTAATATGGCCAAGACCCAAAACGTTCCCCTCCTACTTCCTTCTCCGTTTCCATTGAGGGTGTCACCATCCAGCCTGTTCCTCAGGTGCGCAGTCTGGGATTCATCTTTGACTCCTACCTCACCTTTACACCTCACATCCAGGGTGCTGCCAAATCCTGTTGCTTTGATCTGTAAAATATTGTTAAAATCCGACCCTGACTGCCCCTCTGCAGTCTTCCTCCTTTTTGCAGTTTTCACTGCAAAAAACCCTAATCCATATACTCCAGTCATCTCTCACCTTGACCACTGTAACTTCCTCCTTACTGACCTCCCCTGCCCTGATCTTGCCCCCCTCATCTCTGTTCAACGCTCTGCTGCCAAAGTCATCCACCTTGGCCATTGCTTTGACCACTTTCAACCCCTCCTCTCTGCCCTGCACCGACTCCCTTTACATGAATGCATTCGGCACAAGCTCCTGGTCTTCACCTTCAAGGCTCTTGATGGCCTTGCTCCCTGCTCTCATATCCAGACACACTCCTGCATGGGAGCTTTGCTCCGTCCTCCTCTGCCCCCACCCTTGCCTGCTCACAACCACCTTGCTCCTCTAAACATCTTCACCCTTTCTCTCTTGCTGTCCCTCATGCCTGGAACTTCCTCCCTCCCAACTTTCAAATCCCTCCTGAAAAGCTACCACTTCCATCAGGCCTTCCCCAGCTCATCATGAGTGAAATTGCATCCTCTTCCCCCTCGCTCAGAGTCTCTCCCATGTAAATAAGTTACTAAATAAGTTAGTTCCCTGTAACTAAGTGAAGCACATGCACCTGGAACTTCTCAGCCTTGTGAATGTGCCCTTCTCCCCCAATGTTCACCTCTGCCTTAGATTGTAAGCTCCTGGGGTAGGGACCTGTCTATAACTATTGATTGTACAGCATCAGGCACATTGCTTGGGCTATATAAATAAATAAAAAACAACAATAAATACCATTCCCTCAGTCTTGTATTTTTCTACTGAGAAGAGAAAGGAGGAAGTTCTACTGTGTGTTCTTAGCATGGCCTTAAAATATCTTTACTGATAACAAATCTTAGCAGAGAAATAAACTACAAGATGTGCAAACAAACTGGAATGTATGCCAGTATTTTTTCCACACACATCACCTTTAGCTGTTTCTTTAATTAGATGTATATGTGCACACAGCAGTGGTTTTTAAACAACTACTTTGGGAAAGGAACATTTCTGTTTATGTATAATCAGCACAACAGGAATGATAGATGTTGCTAGTCCCTTTTGTAAACTGAACACGGTTCTCTAGAGGGGCCACTACATGTCCTTTGTGTTCTAGCCTGTCCTTTATTTAATTTGTTTATATCTTGCTCCCTCCAGCCCTACGGCAGCTTGGGGTGGCTTACAAAATATTTAAAACAATATATAAAAACAATACATCTTTACTAAAACAATAAAACCAACAACAAAGAGGTAAAAACCACTGATAAAAACCCCATCCTTATTCCCCCCCCCCTCCCCCAAAGGCCCCCACGAACAGCCAGGTCTTACAGGCCCGACAAAAGGCCAACAGGCTGGGAGTCAGGTGAGTTTCCTCTGGGAGGGAGTTCCACAGCCGTGGTGCAGCCACTGAGAACACCCTCTTCATCGTGGCCCCCGGTTCACCTGGGGGATCCCCAAGAAGGTGCCCAGGGCAGACTGCAGAAGTCGGTCTGGGGAGTGAGGCGGTCTCTCAGATAGGAAGGTCCCAGACCATGTAGGGCTTTGAAGGTCAAAACCAGCACCTTGAATCGGGCCCGGAATGCTATAGGCAGCCAGTGCAGAGCCCGGAGCACTGGTGTAATGTGCTTCCTACAGCCTGTCCCTGTTAGGAGATGGGCCGCCACATTCTGCACCAGCTGCAGCCTCCGAGTTGTCACCAAGGGCAGCCCCATGTAGAGTGCACTGCAGTAATCCAGCCTTAGGGGATGAATGCATGGATGAGGGCGGCCAGGTCAGAGCTTGAAATATATGGCTGGATCTTCCGCACAAGATGTAGTTGGCGAAAGGCTCCCTTTGCCACCGCCGCCACCTGACAATCCAGGTAGAGGCCAGGGTCCAACAGAACCCCCAAACTCCGCACCTGCGGCGCCAGTGGAGAACAGATCCCCTCCACAAGGGAAGCCATCACCTCTGCTGCCCTACCCACCAACATCACCTCTGTCTTATCAGGATTCAGCTTCAGTCTGCTCAGCCTCATCCAGTCACTCACTGCTAGAAGACACTGGGAAAGCACCGAGACTGCAGGACCTGGGTTTGTTGAAAAAGGGAGGTAAAGCTGGGTCTCATCAGCATACTGGTGGCCACACACACCTACTAGCAACGTCCTAGCTGAATATTTGTTTATTGTTCATAAGAAAACTTGGCACCAATTGTACTGCGACTCAGTTGGAATGGTCACTGATTTGCACATTCTGTAGGTGGTGTAATAGTACGGTGTAAAACTGCCTAAGCCTAAGCAACTTTCAGAGGTGGTGTCAAACTTTTTTTTAGCTGGAAGAGCAATTGGTGGGTGGGGAGGATGGGAGTTTTGAGAAGGGTTCTATTAATTTTTATTATTGTAAGCCTTCCTAAGCTCTTGTGGGAAGGGTGATGTATACTTTTGAAAAATAAATATAAATATGCAAACTGTAATGTTGTAAAAAAAATGCAATGAAAAGAAGCAATTGTATGTGTATTACAATATACAATTGTAATATTGTGTATTACTAAAACTGTGTGCTAATACTGTGTATAGTGTATTGTATTTTTACAATGAATGTAAAAAAATCAATGAAAAGCATATGTGGTTTCCTTATTGCTCTAGATGACAGCAGATGAAACCAACCCCAGAAGGTCAACTTATTACTAGCCTGACACTACCTTGAATTCATAATCATCTTGTTTCAGTAAAACCCTTAACTGAATTCCTCTCCATATTTAATGCTTTCCACCACTTAGCTGTTTGCTAACCCAATGAACAAACACAGTGCGCTGTAAAATGAAAGACGAAATCTAGCGTTTCTCATCATTTAGCCATTTGGCTCATCATTTAGTCATGTCTTCCAATTAAAAAAACATTTTATGGCCAATATAATCCTGGTTTCAGGACCCAGGGTTATTGTCCTACATATCACAGGTTAGTTGTAAAGATGACCCAAAGCACTGAGTGAGAATTCACAATGGCTGTGTGATGCATGAACACACCTACTAAATCCCTGGTGATCTACGCAAGAGGGATTAAGCACATGGTAAAAGTGTTCATGCAGTACATATCGCTAGCGAATCATTGTACAGCACTTTTTAAGGCCTTTCCCATTTTTAACTGTATTGTGTGAAAATACCTTAGGGCTCATCATGTTGCAGTCATGCTTTAAAACTAGCTCCATCCAAAGAGATTTCTGGTACAGTTTAAGGAAACAATCAGATCCTGTTCTTTTTTTTACTGTGTGTTAGCTATATAGTCCCATAGAAGTGCTAGAAGCTATCTAGACAGATGACAGTCCCTGTCCTGAAGCACTTGCAGACGTGGGCAGTGCGTAAGCAGACCTGCATGCCTGCCCAAACACAATAAGTCATTCATCTGTTTAATTGCAGAAGACGGCACAGGGCAAAGGTTGTGGCTGCCTCATGTGCCTTCTTGACCAAAGTCTCAAAAGTCTCTTATCCACCTTCATGGTTTGAGTAACTGAGCAGAGATAACTAGGATAAGACAAGCATGGCTGAGCTAGGCTATGACAATGTTGCATAAAAATTTCCCACCCCCCAGTACTGTATTATCAAAAAATTGGTCTGCCATACTCTTAGAACCATCTTTAGCATTCCATTTAATGCATGGATCGGACAGTGTACATGCAAGGAAGGTGGGGGTTATCTTATCAGAGAGTGGCTATCTTTTGGGAAATGGGGAGTTCAGAGAGGAGGGATGGACTCTATTTAATGGAAATGGAACCAGACTGCTGGGCTACACAATTAAAAGGTTTAAAAGCTACGACTGTGGATGGTGGAAGGTCAACAGGTATATAGAAGCACATGTTTAGGACGATGTTTTTAGAGGAGGAAACTATCCTAGTAAGGAGACTGATAGAGTACAGATGGGAACCGGTAAAGAACTGTCAAAACTTAGTTTGACCCAGTCAAATGAGTCACACACAGACAGGCAATAGAGCAATGAAAGTGCATCATTGCTAGTGTACAAATGCTAACCCTCTTAAAGCTAGGATGGATAGACTCGAGTGCTTGGATTATAACAATATCCTCATTGTTATAATGGGTATCACTCTGGTGATATTATAATAAGTATCACTCTGGTGGAATGAAGTTAATCAATGGGACACCTGATAGTCAGATGGAGTGGCACTATGTTAAGTGCGAGTCCAGTAAAATAAGTCCTAGATTAAACAAATTCTACCTTAGAATCTTACTGGATAGACATTTAGCAGTAGGACTATTCTACTGACCCCCACCAGGGTAGTGAAAGGGTTAAGTGAGATTAGAGCAGCTACAGAATACATGAGTGAGTCAAATGATTATTCTTATTGTAGGCTGCGTCAGTCGCACCCCAGGTTGCAGTGCAGAGGTTAAAATGCTAGACACTACAGGTGTTACCAGACAGACGTAACAAGTACATAAAAATCTATCCAACATTGAACTTGATGACCTCATCCTAGACAGGTAGCTGATTGTGCTGCTGTTTGTTGGCAGCTATCCATTAGTCTCCTTGCACCAGCTGTTTCACAGATTATATCCTTGGGGGCAAACATCCATCTAAACTAAACTGCCTAACTGAGTCAGACCAATGGTTCATCTTAGCCCAGTATTGTCATAACCTGACATGGCAGCAGGGGTTTCAAATTCGGGTCCAAATCCAACTCTTCCAGAGTCTCCGGCAGAGGCCATCCCAGCGTGCTACCTGAGATCCCTCCAAGCCCACAGCAGAAGCCTCTCCCAGGCATGCTACCAGGGATCCTAAAGTGGAGATGCTGGGGATTGAACCTGGGACCTTATACATGCAAAGCACACGCTCTTACCACTTGAGCTATGGTCCACCCCGTCTGTTTGAGAGAGAAGCTGGCTCCAGACTGGCAGCCCCAGAATAGAAACTCTTGGGACAATGTAGGCAAAGCTTCATTCCAGAAACAATTCAACTGGGAAAGTATAGACATTCCCATGCCTTCCCCTCACTTCTTCCGGCAATCACAGTTAATTCAACGTAGTTGGACCTTACACGCTAGACTCCTGAAGTGTTTCCAAGGACAGTGTGCTAAACCAACATTAGTCAGGAGGAGGAAGATGATGATGATGAAAGAATTTATTTACGTGGCCAAAGGCCATAGCAATCTTACAAACACAATATAAAACAACATAAAAATATGTATACAAATAATTATAAAATAATTATAAAATTATAAAATATACAAATATATAAAATATACAACTCTCTCTACTCCCTCTCTCTCTCCCTCTGTTCAAGCTCGTCTCATCAACTGTCTCTCTGACATCTCTACCTGGATGTCTCAACGTCAACTCAAACTCAACATGGCTAAAACTGAACTCCTTATCTTCCCCCCTCATCCTTCCTCTCCTTCCTCACTGTCAATAACTATTGATGGAGTCACCATCCTGCCTGTCCCCCAAGCCCGTAGCCTAGGCTTCATCTTTGACTCAGCCCTTTCTTTTAAACCCTACATTGACTCTGTTGCTAAATCCTGTCGCTTCTCCCTCCATAACATTGCTAAGATTCGCCCTTTTCTCTCTGTCTCGTCTGCCAAAACTCTTGTTCATGCTCTGGTCATCTCTCACCTCGATTACTGTAACCTCCTTCTCACTGGCCTTCCCCGGTCTCACCTTTCTCCCCTCATCTCTGTCCAAAACTCTGCTGCCAGGGTCATCTACCTCGCCAGTCGCTTCGACCATGTGCAGCCCCTCCTCTCTTCGCTTCACTGGCTTCCCCTTCCTGAACGAATCCTGCACAAGCTCCTAGTCTTCACCTATAAAGCTCTTCACAACCTTGCTCCCCCCTACCTCTCTGCACTTATCGCCCTCCATACTCCAGCCCGTGCACTTCGCTCCTCCTCTGTCCCTTCTCTCACCCTTCCACGCCTTCCCTGCTCCCCTAAGCGCCTTCGTCCCTTCTCACTTGCTGCCCCCCATGCCTGGAACTCCCTCCCTGTCCACATCCGCCTTGCCCCCTCCCTTCATACCTTCAAATCTCTCCTTAAAACTCACCTCTTTCGCTCTGCTCTGTCTGACTCTTTATCCTGCTGAGCCACTATTCCTATACCTACGATCGGTTTACCCTTATCCTTGCAACATGGACCTGCCTGCTGTCATTCTCATCGTAACCAAGCCAAGTACGTGCACTTGAGACCTCGCATCTTCATGAATGTTAGACCCCTTGTCTCTCCCTCTGTTCCCCTTCCTAAGTCTCTCCCCCAGCTCCTGTCTCTCAGATTGTAAGCCCTAGGGGCAGGGACCGTGTCTATTTTATTACTTTGTAAAGTGCCAGGTACACTGCTGGCGCTATATAAATGTTTGTTAATAATAATAATAATAATAATACAAAAACAAGACCATAGGTTAAAAATATCTATACAGTAACCTTGGTCCTTTTACACAAGGCAAGGGGGGTCGGGGAGAGAAAGAACCCTCTTGCCGTAGACAAATTTATTTTAAAAAGAAAATATCCCTGCTTCAAAATTAAAAAAAACATTATATTGATCTAGACCCGTATTTCGGGCCAAGCTAAAAATTCAAGGCTCCTCCCCCCTACTTTATTAGAATTCACTATACCCAGGCTACGCGTTGTGTGCCATGTGGATCTTCCATCCTCTCCTCCTCCAGGGTTTTGGAATTCGTAAATCTATTTCTGATTCCAAAAGCCTGGATCAAAAAACGTAGAGAAGCTTGCATGAACTCAGGAGCATTTAGGGCATACCATAATAAATTTAGATCCGTTCTTCCCGGATAACTCAATATAAGCGGGGCCAAATATCGTGTTCTAATGGAGTTGTACATCTGACAATTAAAGAAAATATGTTGGACGGTCTCAGCTTCAAGAGCATCAAAAGGACAAAGCCTGTCCTCATAAGCAGTTCCTCTTAAACGACCCTGCAAGATAGTTGTGTAGGCAAAGCGTTTAGACGAGCGCACATCAACAAGTACGTCATCAACAAGTGTGATGAAGCCCTCACAGTTGCTATGTCAGTCTGCCTGGCTATATCTCTGAGCCTGCATAGTACAGTATTTTTTAGCTGACCTACGGGCTGCACTAACAAAACCTGCTCAGAAAAACCCTGCTTGTTCAAAAAGCTAGCCAAAGACTTAGCCCATGAGTCCTTGAACTCGTCTTTGACATAAAAGGCCGTAAGACCCAACTGGGGACCACCGAAGGAGGAAGAGAAGTGGGGGCTCCTGAAAATCAGGAGTACCTACTCCCTTTTGTTTTGTATTTCAAAGTAACTATTCGTGGGAACACTTAACAGTGCTTAATTTGTAAAAATAAAATTAAAAAGTAATAAAAAACAAGTTGCCAGGGCTCTGCCCTAGAAGCTATTCCCACTGCCCCAAAAGTCACCCCAGAAGCCACATCTCCCTCCTCAGGGCTTGTCACAGCAGGAAACTGAATCCTAGTCTTCAGTCTACAACCCAAACACCGGACTCCACTGCCTCTCCACAGCCAAAATATAGAACGGGAGTTCTTGTGATTTGATCTATATGACAGGGCCTAGAGAGCATTAGTAAAAGACAAACCAATCCGTTTTTTCCTTGGCTTTTGTTTCAACCTGAAATGATTAGTATAGGTCTTTCCTGCTCTTTCAAATTTTGTGGGCTACATTTAGGGTTGCCACCTATGCAATTTTTTAAGGAACACATGAAAAATACATGTTGCAGGGCCTGCATTGGCACCGGGGGCACTAATGCAGGCCCAGCAACATGTACTTTTATTATTTATTATTATTATAAGCATTTATATAGCGCCAGCAAAGTACCTGGCGCTTACAAAGAATAAGATAGACACGGTCCCTGCCCGAGAGTTTACAATCTAAAGACAGGGGGAGGGGAGACAGGGAAGGGGGGACAGAGGGAGAGACAAGGGATGCAACATTCATGAGGATGCGAGAAGTCAGGTACATGTTCTTATCTTGGTTACATTAATTGAGAGTTTGCAGATAACAGGTGGGGGATAATCCTGGGTGGGGATGGTTAGCAGGAGTTAGGAAGGGCGGAGCAGAAGAGGTGGGTTTGGTGGAGGGATTTGAAAGTATGAAGGGAGGGGGCAAGGCGGACGAGGGCAGGGAGGGAATTCCAGGAATGCGGGGCAGCGAGGGAGAAGGGATGAAGGTGGTTGGGGGAGCAGGGGAGGTGTGGGAAGGCGAGGGAGGGGATGGAAGAGGAGCGGAGTACTCGAACAGGTTCGGAGGGAGATCAGGGCAGAGAGGTAGGGGGCAGCGAGGTTGTGAAGGGCTTTGCAGGTGAAGACAAGGAGCTTGTGCAAAATACACTCAGGAAGGGGGAGCCATTGGAGAGAGTAAAGGAGAGGCTGCACATGGTCAAAGGACGGGCTAGGTGGATGATCCTGGCAGCAGAGTTTTGAACAGAGATGAGGGAAGAAAGGTGAGAGCGGGGAAGGTCAGCGAGGAGGAGGTTACAGTAGTTGAGGTGTGAGATGACTAGGGCATGGATGAGAGTTTTGGCAGAAGAGACAGACAGAAAAGGGCGGATCTTAACAATGTTGTGGACCGAGAAGCAGCAGGATTTGGCCACGGAGTCAATATAGGGTTTTAAGGTGAGGTGCAAGTCGAAGATGAAGCCCAAGCTGCGGACTTGGGGGACAGGGAGGATGGAGACCCCGTCAATGGCAATTGACATGGAAGAGGGAAAGGAAGGATTGGGAGGGAAGATCAGGAGTTCAGTTTTCGCCATGTTCAGTTTGAGTTGGCATTGAGACATCCAGGCAGAGATATCAGAGAGACAGTTGGTGAGACGAGCTTGAACAGAGGGGGAGAGGGAAGGAGTGGAGAGAGAGAGTTGAGTGTCGTCAGCGTATAGGTGGTATTGGAAGTCGTGGGAGGCAATGAGTTTGCCTAGGGATTGGGTGTAAATAGAGGAGAGGGCCAAGGACAGAGGCTTGGGGAACCCTGACCGACAGGAGTAGGGAGGAGGAGGGGGAGGAGTTAGGAAGAGATACATTGAAGGAGCGGTCAGAGAGGTAGGAGGAGAACCAGTCAAGGACAGAGTCCCGGAATCCCAGGGAGTGGGGCGATTCAAGCAGAAGCAAGTGGTCAACAGTGTTGAAGGCATCAGAGAGATCAAGGAGGACAAGAATAGAGTAAAGGCAGTTGGATTTAGCAACAAGAAGATCATTGGTGATCTTAGCAAGAGCAGTTTCAGTGGAGTGAAGGGGGAGGAAGCCAGATTGGAGGGGGTCAAGGGAGGAGTTGGTGGAGAGGAGGTCGAGGCAACGGGAGTAAACAACCCATTCAAGGAGCTTGGAGGCAAAAGGCTGAAGTGAGACAGGACAGTAATTAGAGGGTTCAGAGGGATCCAGAGTGGACTTTTTGAGGATGAGGGAGACAGTGGCATGTTTAAAGGCAGATGGGAAAGAGCTGGTAGAGAGGGAGAGGTTGATGATGTGCAGGAGGGGAGGGGCAACGGTAGAAACAATGGAGGTCAGGAGGTGGGAATGGGGTCCAGGGGGCATATGGAGGGGTTGGAGGAAGAGAGCAGGGAGGAGATTTCCTCAAGAGAGATGGGGGGGGGAAGGAGGGCAGGAGAGAGGTTGGGGGAGGAGGGAGTTGGGGGGGTGGTAGTAAGGAGAGAGGACTTGGAAGCAATATCCAGATGGATCTTGTCGATCTTAGAGGTGAAAAAGGGAGCAAGATCCTGAGCGGAGAGAGAAGAGGGAGGAGGAGGACAGCGGGGTTTGAGAAGGGAGTCAAATGTGGAAAAGAGGCAACAAGGGTCCTGGGAGCAGGACTCAATGTGGGAGGCTGTCAATGTATACTGCTGTCTAGCGAGGGAGATAGCAGAGTTGAGCGACAAGAGGCAGAATTTGAAGTGGAGAAAATCAGCACGGCAGTGGGATTTGGGCCAGAGGCGTTCCGCAGCCCGGGTGCAGGAGTGGAGATGGCAAATGGTGGGGGTGATCCAAGGGCGAGGGTTACGGGAGCGAGCCGGGTGGGAGGAGAGGGGGGCAAGGGAGTCGAGGGTGGAGGCGAGAGAGGAGTTGAAGGTGGAGATGGCAGAATGGTCAGATATGGGATGGGGCTCGAAGGAGAGATCGGAGACAGAACAGTTCTTAGAGAACATGAGATTAAGAGAGTGACCATCAGTGTGGGTGGCGGAGGTAGTCCAGAGGTGGAAATTAAAGGAGCAGGCTATTTGTTTTTCATAAGTGTTCCTTAAAAATGTGCATAGGTGGCAATCCTAGATGCACTCCTACTGGGAACATTTCCCTGGGCTCTGTTCCCTCTTCAATTTATTTATTTATTTGTTGATGATGGCCTCAGTCTTCCCTAAAATGGGTACAACACACACACACCCCGGCTGTATAATCAAGGGCCAGTAAACTTGAGCCAGGAGGGCTTAAAGGGACAGGCCTCACTGGTGACCAAGGGCCGGCAAACATGGAAAAGGGGAGCTTGAAAGGATAGCCCCCATAGCAAAGAGGGGCTTGTAAAAAAGGATCAGGCCCAGCCACCATGGAACCCAGCAGAGAGTAGGTCGTTCATGTGAAATACAAGCCTGAACCTGGGGGAAGAGAGGAAAAAGGAAAATGCCTAGAATAAAGTATGGGGCCATTAAGAGGCATTCTTCCTATTCAGTAGAACACTGATGACTGGAACTTGGAGCAGCAACCCCCCACCCCCCAAGGAATGAAGAAATCCAGGTGTTCCCTTGCGCCTTTTGTGTCCCAGGGAGCCTATCGCTGTCCTAAGTGCAAAGCAGTTGGGAAACCTGGATTTTGGGGGCGCATGGATAGTCATGAGATTGTTGTATCTAGGGATCCTAGTGGGGGTGCCTATGATAGTAAAGTGTTGCTGGCGGGAGACTGCTTTGGCAGTTAGGAAACTGTATCACTGGAACGTAGAAGTGATACAGGGCCCTACTGGGAGATACACCCGGGTAGGGTCAGGAGTGACAGTCAGCAACTGGGAAGTGGGAGCCACGCTCCGAAAAGAGCATGGGAAGCTTAAATTGGAGAGATGGGCAGCGAAAAAGGGAGAGTGCCCATGGGAACCGGGATGTTTTAAGGGGGAGGACCCGGTGGCTGCAGTAGAAGAAACGTATGCTGACTACTGTCAGAAGTTCAAGCCCTGGAGGAACCAGAAAGATGCTTGTACAGCTTGGGCCTTGTGGCGTGTTTGTGGGGACGTGCAAGAACTGCTGAAGGAAACTAAGCAGAGATGTGAGGCAGAGGGGAAAAGAGCTGAAAATGAAAGGGAGAGGGCGGAGAAATTGACAATTAGATGTGCTGAATTGGAGAGAGACAAAACCGAACTGGTCACTAAAAAATGGAATCTGACCACGTTCTATAGAAAGGCTCAGGAGGAGGGTGCCGGGGCCGTTACTAGGGCAGAGTGGGCAGAGAAAGAGTTAGAGGGATTGAAGGAGCGACTAGGGCAAGCCCAATCAGTTGCTCACTTCTTTGCAGAGCGAACCCAGACCCAGAAGATCGCGGTGAGCCATGCAGCTTGTGAGGAAGCGATCCAAAGGCTGCGGGGAGAACTTGACTTACACAAAGGTTTAATAGCCGCCATGTGAGCCGAGGATCTTTCTGGGGTGGGGTCCATGTTCCTTAGAGAAGAGCTCAACCTGCCCATAGACACCATCCCCCAGGCCCCCACAATCCAGCAATGCAAGTGCCGGAGCCTGTCGCTCCCGTTGTGAGCCATGAGGTGGAACATGTGGGGGCAGGAGGAAGGGCGACCCATGAAGAGATTAGGGAAACTATTCGGTGGACCTCCACTCAGGCGAAAGCTATCGCCGAGCAGGTGGGCCCACTGAACCAGAAAACCGCCATTGCCTGGATGGCGAGAGTGTGGCAGATGTATCCCAACACAGATGGGGTACATCTGACGCAATTGGCCCAAGCTGCTACTTCTCCTGCTGAGGTACCTGTCTTGGAAGCGGGGCTGAGCATGACCGACATCCATGATGCCACTTGTGGTGAATGGATGAAGGCGGTACTGCAGGTCATGCTTCCAGGACAGAGCCTGCAGAGGCAGTTTCTCTTGGAGGCTCAGGCTCCAGGAGAACAGCCCGAAGCCTATATCTCCCACAAGAAACTTCTGGAGTTTTTAGCGGACATGGTGGTTCCCATTCAGACGAACGGGAGGTGAGTCATGCAGTATGACAGCCAAGAGTTTAAAGAGGCTGTGTACACAGGACTTGCCGTCCCGGTTCGCATAGCAATGGGGAAAATAGACTTATCCCAGATGACATGGGAAGAGGTATCCCTGAGCATTAGACAAGTGGCAAAATTGATGAGGGTAGGGGGGAGGAACTAAGCGGACCGCTCGTAAACAGCAGCTTGAGCTGGTCCAGGCAGTCACCCTCATGAACAGTGGCCCCCACTCCTCAGCTCCCCCCTTACCCGCCGGGAACCTGCCAACCAGTACGTACTCCCAGAGGGGAGCCCCGGCAAGCTATAGCAACCCTTCCCCCCCAGAGCCAACAATCAGGAGCTTACTCTCCGTTTCTATGTGTGGGGGGAGTTAAACTCAGTGGGGGAAGACATGAAGCAGTATCATTTTCAGCCCCTACAAGTGTTACTAGACGCAGCTGCAGAATTGAGGAGACAGCGAGGGCAGGGGTCTAGCAGGGGTGCTTCCCAGCCAATAGCCGCAATGGGACTGGAGAATCCCGAGTATAACAATAGGACCCCAGAACAGGAGCAGATATTACGGGAGGTCCACAGTGTCTGCTAGGGCTGCCCAATTCCCAAGGGTCCCCCTCAGGTAGTTGCAAAACTACCCCCGGATAGGTGGGGGAGACCCAAGGTGAGGACTAGCATTGGGAATCCAGGAACTTCAGCCCAGCTTTTAGTAGATACGGGGGCCTCCGTCAATATCTTGGACCCAGACTGGGTCAATGCAGGGGAGCCCTCTGGTAAAACTGTGGCACTTAGCAGTTATGGTGGGGAAACTCAGGAAGCCCCGGTATGGGAAAAGGTCCCCTTTGAATTGGGCAAACTGAAGGGGACCCTTGAAAGTTGTGTGCACAAGGGAAAAGAAAAAGGGATCATTGGGGCTCCGTTTTTGAAGAAGTCCCAGCTAACAGTAGACCTGGCTAATGGGGTACTGTGGCAAGTCCCAGGAGGCCCTCCTGAGGTTTCCGTCATACACCGCTGCACAGCCCTTAAGGCACCGGTCCCTGACTGAGGATCCATGGATCCAGGAATTTCCCTGGGTATGGATTAAGGACAAGGCGGAGTGTGGGAAGGTAGAGGAGGAGGTGTTCATTGAAGGGGAAGATCCTCCCCTGCAAAGGCAATAAAAGTATCCAACAGAGGCTGAAGAGGGAATTCAAGCCACAATAGATAGGGCAGGGAGGGAGCCACAATAGATAGGGCAGGGAGTCATTGTAAAGATGCAGTCTGTCTGTAACTACCCCAAATGACCAGTTATTAAAGCAGATGGGGTGACTTACCGGATGACTGTAGACTATCGGGCTTTAAATGCAGTAACTCCTCCCTTTGCTCCGGTGGTAGCTATGTACAACGAGATAGTAGCAGCGATATCTATGGGGTCTCGCTGGTACTCTGTCATTGATTTGACGAACGCTTTCTTTGCGATCCCGCTCCATCCAGCCTGTTGGTACAAGTTTGCGTTTACATACAAGAACCAGCAATACAGTTTTACCAGAACTCCCCAAGGTTTTCATTTATCCCCCAGCATCGGTCACTCCGTGGTGTCAGGAATGTGGGATAAACTGAAGCCGGACTCGAGGGAGTGCATCTTGTCTTACATAGACGATGTTTTAGTGCACTCCCCAGACAGAGCCAGGACTGCAGAAGTAACTAAGGAGGTACTCTCAATCATTCAGGAGACTGGGTTTAAGGTAAACAGAACCAAGGCACAATTGGTGCAGAAGGAGGTGAAGTATTTGGGGATCAGTTTGGGAGAAGAGGGAAGGTCCCCAGATACCCAGAGGGTGGGAGTGATTTCCAAATTGCATGCACCCACAGATTTGCATTCCCTCAAAGCCATACTGGGCACTCTGAAGTTTTCCAGGGACTTTATAGAATTCTTTGCTGACAAGGCAAGACCTCTGTATAAGCTCCTGAAAAAGGGACGAGCATGGGATTGGGGCCCTGATCAACAAGAAGCATTGGCAACTCTAAAAATGGATTTGGCACAAGCCCCAGCATTGGCTCACCCTGACCCCAAACTTCCCTTCTTTATACAATTAGCAGCAACAGAGACTTGCATAGGGGTCACTCTCACTCAACAGCAAATGGGGCAGCAGTGTGTAGTAGCTTACGCCTCCATGCTGCTTGATGAGGTGGAACAGAGGTTTCTCCCCTGCGAAAAGGCTTGTTTAACCTTGGTCTGGGCTCTGAAGCATTGGCAGTACATAATTGGAGGGTCTAAGGTAATAGTTCAAACCCCCCACTCACCCCTGAAATACAGGCAAAATTCAGGATGGGCAGGTTAGCAGCCCCAGAATAGCACAGTCGATCCTGGCATTGGCAGGAAGGGGAGTGGGGTTCAGTAAGGAACAGAACCTCGCTCCCTATGGGTTACTGATAGAAGGGGAAGAGCATACTTGTCTACTCCCCGAGCCCCAGCACATAGAATGGTCTGTACAGTGGGGTAAAAGCCAACAGGAAGCTGTGGAACAGGGGCTACTAGAATGGTATACAGATGGGTCATCGTTTTATGACCAGGGACGGCCAAAGACAGGCTGGGCAGCAATCCGGGTGCCAGATGGGCAAGTATTGAAGGGATTTGCACGCCTTCACTCTTCCCAGGCAGCTGAAGTCCAGGCTGTATTAGCTGTCCTTGAATTCGAGCCCCTAGACATCTCCCTCACCATCTATATGGATTCAGACTGGACGGTGCGAGCCGCCACAGCTTGGCTCCCAATTTGGCTGGGGAGAAACATGACTGCTTCTGATGAGAGACCCGTAGCCCATGCAGACAAATGGAATAAAATTGCAGAACGAGTTAAAAGCAGGACGGGCTTAACTTGGGTCGCGTATACCGCCGGACATTCTAGAAAGCCTACAGAGGTGGCTTTCTGGAATAGCAAAGTGGACATGTTAGCAAAGGAAGCCGCCACCCAGGATGAGCCCCCCCAGCCCTGCAGAGGACTCACTCTCCCCTGAGATACCCATAACTCTAGTCACCATTCAAGCCAGTATGTTAGGATCAGGAATAACCACCCTAGACCTGAGCACTCTACAGGAAGGGGACAGGGAAAAAGAGGATTTGGCAGGATGGGGAAAAGACAGCACTGGAAAATACACCATCACCAAAGACAACGGGGTATGGTGGGCAATTGATTCCATGGGTAATAAATATTGGATCGTCCTGAGGAATGTATGGGGGGAGCTAATACAGTTTGTCCACGAGCAAGGGCACAGAGGCAAGCAGGATACTCTAGACAGGGTAAAAGACACAGGGTGGTGGCCCCAGATAAAAACAGATGTGGACCTATGGTGCAATAATTATCTGTCATGTGCCATGGTCAACACAGATCGCCAGACCCTTAAGGCTCCCATCCAGCATCAGCGTATTGAGGGTCCTTGGGCCAGGATTCAAATAGACTACATAGGCCCCCTCCCCACCACCGCTAGAGGCAATAAATACTGTCTTGTTATTATAGATGCATTCAGTAAATGACTAGAAGCATTGCCTTGCAAAACCAATACAGCTAGCACCACAGCCAAGATGCTTTTTAACATTGTTCTCTCCATATGGGGTATCCCCCGCTGCATTGATTCAGACATGGGACCCCACTTTGTGGGGGAGATGATGCAGGAGCTGTGCAAAGCTCTGGGGATCAAACAATGGTTCCATATCGCTGGGCATCCTACTTCCTCTGGGTTGGTAAAGAGAAAAAAATGCACTTTAAAGGAAGCTTTGAAAAAGCAGTTAAATGGAATGGGAGAGACTGGGATGAAAGACTCCCCTTGATCCTGATGGCCTTGAGAGGCTCTAAAGCAGTGCATGGCTAGTGCACTGTGTTGAGCACATCACAGCAGTGTTGGGCACATCACAGAATGAGTATACATGATTGACATTTCTGTCAGCTGACTTTCTTCACTTCAAATTCTCTCTCTCCTTCCTTACTTCTGGTATCTCTCTTGCTAGACAGCATTACTACGCCTCCTGCATTGAGTTCTGTTCTCAGGACCCTCACCACCTGTTCTCCACCTTTGACTCCTTCCTCAAGCCCCGCTGTCCTCCTCCCCACCTTCCTTTTCTGCTCAGGATCTTGCTTCCTTCTTCACCTCCAAGATAGACAAGATCCACCTCGACATCGCTTCCCACTCCTCTCCACTTCCTCCCCCCTCCTCCTCTCCTGTCCTCCTTCCCTCCCACCTCCCTTGAGGAAATATCCTGCCTGCTCTCCTCCTCCAACCCTTCC
>QEPC01002013.1:417207-433641 GCA_003113815.1 Sphenodon punctatus
CCCCCCCCCCCCGTTCCCCCCGTTTCACCTACCTTACTTTCACTTTCCCAGCTGCCGCTCATAATTTTCCCCTTTAGAAATCCCACCAGTCAGACTGGGGCTGTACTTCTTTGTTTTTGTGTAGCAATAAACTTGTTGTTATTGGACACCTGTCTCTCTCTCTCTCTTTCTATTTGGGGAAGGTACATAAACTGCCTGTAGCATGTACAGTCCTCAGTCTGATCCTTTTGAACACGTGGAGACCCGGTTTAAGTAATTAAGCTAATTCCCCCCTGTAGTAGAGGAACAGTGATTACTGGGATACATTGCCTCGAGAGGTCACGAGTGGGAGGGGGGTCTCCTGTTAACATATTTATCTATTAAATTTCAATGCTGCCCTTTCCACAAGGCTCAGGACAGCTCACAATACACACACATACACACACACACACACATTTAAAATGTTAAAATTCATAGAGTAAACACAACCTCCCCCCAAACCCCACCCAGAACCCAATCAAACCCCACCTACTCTGCCTGCTAAGTGCTTTTCCAAATAATCATTACCTCCTGCAGACCACGTTTCTAGCACATGGCAGCCCCTAGAAAGAAGTGGAACCTATTAGGCTAGTCCACCCCCGGAGGCTGATGGAACCGCAGCAGTTCCAGGAAGCCATGGGTGAGGTGTCCTTACACCTTGAAGGCCGCTCAGGTGATGATCTTGTTCAAGCTTCGAACATCTTACCGGGTGAGGTCACTGCTTGAATGGCTCCCAGGCGTCTGCTCCCGCTGCTTCGTCACCGTAGAGCTAGTTAGTTTACTGTTGGAAGCAGGAATGGGAGTGGTCAGAGTGCCGGCACTGCTCTCATGCTGAATTCGATTGGCTGCAGCATTGGACCCATTTGCGGTCCTATGCTGTGGCTGTGAGGATGACAAAGGAGGAATTCTTTGCTGCCGTCATAGTTATTTTGAAGTCGTTTCCAGCGGAGCCTTTCCGAATGGTGAGGGAGCTGGTCAGTCCGGTCTCCCTCTGCCTGGAGGGGGAGGTTTCCCAAGCCCATTGTGAGGACTTTGTAAACTACTTCTCAGATAAGATCACTTGAATCTAGAATGATTTCGGGGCCAGGACTGATGCAGAAGAAGGAGAGCTGAGGGTTATGGATTTTTGTCTGGTCCATTTTTGTGGGATCAGTTTTAGGAAGAGACTCCTCTGGTTGATGCTGAGTGGGTTCTGGGGTCTGCTAGGGCTACTTTTTGTGAACTAGATCCATGCCTGTCCTGGTTGGTGAAAGCCTCCAAGGAGACTTTGGGACCGGTGCTGGTGGGGGTGATAAATGCCTCCCTTTGGGAGGGCAGGGTGCCAGAGTGCCTCAAAGAGGCGGTGGTGCGGTCCCTGCTCAAAAGACCATCATTGGATGTTGATTCCTTTGCCAGCTACTGATCTGTCTCTAACTGTCCCTTTTTAGGGAAGGTTATTGAATGGGTAGTGGCCCAGCAGCTTCAGGGCCATCTGGATAGCATTGGTTTTCTGGATTCTTTTCAATCAGGTTTTCTTCCAGAATATGGCACCTCCACCGGGAGATGAACTTAGGACATTCAACACTCTTGATCCTATTAGATCTCTCGCCAGCGTTTGATACGGTGGACTATGGGTTGCTTTTGAGACGGTTGCGGACCCTGGGGACGTGGGCAGGACTGTCTTAGGATTATTATTATTATTATTAGCAAGCATCTATATAGCATAAGCAATGTATCTGGCACTTTATGGCTTCATTTGTTCCTCTCAGGAAGAAGCCAGCAGGTGGTGCTGGGGGAAGAAACATCTGGCCCCTGGGATCTCGCTTATGGCGTATCGCAAGGTTCGATTCTTTCTCCACTTTTATTTAATAGCTATATGCAACCTCTGGGTGAGGTCATGAGACAATTTGGTGTGCATTGCCACCAGAACGCTAATGACACTCAGCTTTACTTCTCTTTTTTGATGAACTTAGATCCTGTTGTCTCAGTGCTTTCCCAGTGCTTGCTAACCGTGAGTGACTGGATGAAGTGGAGCAGACTGAAGCTGAATCCTGATAAGATGGAGGTGGTGTTGGTGGGTAGGGCAGTGGAGGTGATGGTTCCCCTTGTGGAAGGGATTTGCCCCCTGCTGGCCCCGCAGGTGTGGAGTTTTGGGGTTCTGTTAGACCCTGGCCTCTGCCTGGATTGTCAGGTGGAGGTGGTGGCAAAGGGAGCTATCTGCCAATTACATCTTGTGCAGAGGATCCAGCCATGTTTCAAGTTCCGATCTGGCCACCCTCATCCACTCATTCATCACCTCAAGGCTGGATTACTGCAACGTGCTCTACGTAGGGCTGCCCTTGGTGACGACTTGGAGGCTGCTCTGGGCTCTGCACTGGCTGCCTAGAACATTCCAGGGCCAATTCATGGTGCTGGTTTTGATCTTCAAAGCCCTACATGGTCTGGGACCCTCCCATCTGAGAGACCACCTCACTCCACGGGCCGTGGACCGACCTCTGCGGTCTACCAGGGGTGCCTACTTAGGCGTGCCTAATTGGGTATGCCTCGGGTGAACCGGGGGACCATGATGGAGAGGGTGTTCTTGGTGGCCGCATGACAGCTACGGAACTCCCTCCCAGAGGAAGCTTGCCTGGCTCCCAACCTGTTGGCCTTTGTCGGGCCTGTAAGACCTGGCTGTTTGTCTGGGTCTTTGGCGGAGTGACGGTGGTTTTTTTGCCAGTGGTTTACCTCTTTTTGCAGTTGTTTTTATTGTTTTTAATCCTTCCATGTATTTTTAATATATTGGTTTTTAAATGTTTTGTGAGTTTCCCCGAGCTGCCATAAGGCTGAAAGGAGTGGGATAGAAGCTATTAAATAAATAAATAAATAAATAAATAAATTGCTGGAGCTAGACATTGACAAACCCCCCACCAGTTAAACCCCACTTATCAGTATTTGAGAGGAGACCATGACCTCAGCTATTGATTATACAGCATCAGGTACATTTATTTGGATTTCTATCCCACCCTTCCCTCAAAGAGGCTCAGGGCAGCTCACAAAACATATACGTAAAAACATATGAATAAAATATTAAAAATACAAAACAAAATCCTATGAAACCCCACAAAACTCATCCAGTAACGCCTCCCCTCCCAACATCTCCTCATAACCCTACCACAAATCAATTTCATCCCCTGTCCCTGCCTGCCAAATGCCTTTACAAGCAAGAAGGTCTTTCACCACTTCCGGAAAACGCTCAGGCTCGGGCTCAAATGAACTTCTGGGGAAAGGGAATTCCATAGTATTGGGGCAGCAATGGAGAATGCCTCCCCATAAGACCTCATTGTATGAACAAGGCCAACGGACAGTACACACAGGGAGATGCCTTGGCCGATCGCAGGGGCCACAATAGGGCATGGAAGGACAAGTGGTCTCTCAGATATGCGAGGCCTAGATGGTTTAGTGTTTTAAAGGTAAAAATCAGCACCTTTAATTATTTATTTATTTACTATTTATTTTAAAATCTTACTACCCCACCCCTCCTGCCACAGACAGCTCACAACAGTCCATAAAATTAAAAACAGTAGAATTAAAAACACATAAAAGGAGAATAAAAAAATACCCCACCCCCCACCCTAACCCACTCACTCACCCATCTAATGCCTTGCAGAACAGCCAGGTCTTACAGCTTCTTTAAAAAGGAGGGGAGATACGGGGCCAACTGGACCTCCGCCAGAAGGGAGTTCCACAGCCAGGGCACAGCCACCGATAACACCCTCCCCTGCATAGCCCCCCGAAACACTCAGAGAACCACAATCAGGGCATTCCCAGATGACTGCAGGGGTGGATCCAGAATCTGGGGGATGAGGCGGTCCTGCAGATAGGTAGGACCTAGGCTGTTTATGGCTTTATAGTCCAAGACCAACACCTTGAATCAGGCCTGGAAAACTATCGGCAGCCAGTGCAGAGAGCACAGCATTGGTGTAATATGCTCCCGGCAGCCCAATCCCACCAGGAGATGGGCCGCCGCATTCTGTATCAGCTGCAATTTCTGAGCCGTCACCATGGGTAGCCCCACGTAGAGCGTGTTACAATAGTCCAATCTGGAGGTGTTGAAAGCATGGATGACATTGGCCAGGTCCGAGTCTGAAACATACGGCCGAAGCTGTCACACCAAATGTAATTGGCGAAAAGTACTCCTTGCCACAGCCTCCACCTGGACATCCAGGTGGAGCTGCAAGTCGAGGAGCACCCCCAGACTCTGTACCTGGGGAACTAATGGAGGGCAGACCCCATCAATAACAGGAACCGCCATCTCCATTGCCTTACCCACCAACATCACCTCCATCTCAGGATTCAGCCTCAGTTGATTAGCCCTCATCCAGTCGCCCACTGCCGACAGACACCAAGTAAGCACCGAGACTGCCGGGCCTGGATATGTGGAAAAAGAGAAGTAAAGCTGGGTTTCATCAGCATATTGATGACACCACATGCCAAGCCTCCTGATTACATCACCAAGTGGCTGCATATACATGTTGAACAGGAGAGGGGACAAAACAGAACCCTGTGGGACTCCACATGAGGTCCCGGTATGATGAAAAATAATCCCCGAGCACCACTCGCTGAGTTCTCCCTGTCAGGAACAAGCAGAACCATTCGAAAACAGTCCCACTCATCCCTGCACAATCCCTCAGGCGCGTCACCAACATCTCATGATCACTGGTATCAAACGCAGCCGACAGATCTAATAGAATCAGCAGGGTCGAATGACCCCAATTCCAATCGCGACATAGATCATCAACCAAAGCCACAAGTGCACTCTCGGTGCCATATCCCGGCTGAAATCTCGATTGAGAAGGATCAAGAAAACCAATACGATCAAGATGTCCCTGGAGCTGCCGAGTCACTACCCGTTCAGTAACCTTCCCTAAAAAGGGAAGGTTAGAGACAGGCCAATGGTTGGCAAGGGAGTCAATGTCAAGTGACGGTTTCTTGAGCAGAGGCCACACCACCGCCTCCTTGAGACAGCTCGGCACTCTGCCCTCCCGAAGGGAGGCACTGACCACCCCAGCCAGCAATGGCCCCATTGTCTCCCAGAAGAACTTAACTAGCCAGGATGGGCAAGGATCTAATTCACAAGAGTGGCTCTGAGCACCCCAAGAACATCCACTGCATCAGCGGGTGTCACCGACTAAAAGCAATCCCATAAAATCGGACCAGGCGGAGCTTCCATAACCTCAGGTTCCCCATACATAATAAGTGCAGCATCTGATTGTGGTGAATATGAATGATTCTATCCACAAAATAATACACAAACATGTCACAGCGTGCAACAGAAGACTCCACTCCAAGTTGGAGGGAGGCTGGACTGACCAGCCCCTGCACAACCTGGAAAAGCTCTGCTGGATGGAATTTTGCGAACGCTATGAGGGCAGCAAAAATCTCCTTTTTTGCTTCCCACATAGCAACGGCATAGGATCATAAACTTGCTCTATGCTGCAATCTGTCAGCTTCAGCATGCGAACGACGACGCTGTCACTCCAACCGTCACCCCTCTCACTTCAGCAACTGCTATTCCTCAGAAAACCATTGGAGGCCTGCAGAGCTGTCGTCTGGGCAGTGGACACCTAGGAGCCATTTGATCAATGGCCTCCGTCAGCAAGGTATTCCATAACACAATGAGGTCATGATGAGACAGTCATCAGGGTCAGAGGAAAACTTCCCCAGAGCAATCTGGAACCGTTCCCATTCCATCAACCTCCGGGGGCAAACCATCCAAATTGGTTCCACGCCCCTCCCGGGGCAGACGTGCACTGGGAGAGAAGCCTGCAGGAGGTAATGATCAGTCCATGACAAGGGCACAGTTGACATCTCCCCCACCAATGGACCCCCCCGTCTCAAGGCCAGTGCAAAACACAAGGTCTAAGGTATGTCCCCACTGATGCATCAGGTCACTAACTATTTGTGACAGGTCCATGGTTGCCATGGCGGCCATGAAGTCATGCTCCGCACCTCCAAGATCAGCATCAGCGTGAATATTGAAGTCCCCCAAGACACCAACTCCGCTAGAGCATGTATGGAAGCCGCCATACAGGAAGGTGCATGGTATACAAGCAGCACTCCCAAACTGTCCCCTGCCAAATCCAACACCAGATGTAGACCCTCAATACGGATTGCACCGGATACTTCTGAACAGCCCAACGCTCCCTAAAAATCATGGCTACGCCCCCCCTCCCCCCAATCTCTCTGACTGTGGTTGATGCTGCACGGAATACCCAGCTGGAACATGGTCAGCCAGAATAGACCCCGACTCAGTGTCAAGCCAGGTTTCTGTGATACATACAAGGTCGACCGCACGGTCCAGGATCAGTTCCTAGACTGTTGTTGCTTTATTCGCTACCGACCTCACATTCAACAGCATCAACACATGGTCAGGGGCCCTCTGATCAAGAACCACCTGCCCAACTGCAAGGCGGACAGACAGCAAACATGTATTCCATCTCACAGCTGGTCACCCTCCCCTGAGACCATATCTTCCCCGTCCCATCATGACTCCAATGGCTGTGTCACACACACACACACACACACACACACACACCACTGCCCCTCGGGTCCCCTCTGGCTGTCCCGCCCTGCCCAGGGGGAGAATCCCCACGCTCACTCCCCTAACCCCCGAAGCCTCCCCCACCCCCTTTCCTAACCCAATCCCCCATAATTTCCCTCCCAACTTCCCCAACCTCCCCCAACATAATAACCCCCCTACAAATCCTCCCATCAAACCCCACTAAAATAAAACACATGCCCACAATTAATAAATATTTCTAGATTTATACCCCACCTCTCCTGAGAACAGCTCAGGGCAGCTGCAGGGCCTGCGTTGGATAAAAAGGAGAGGTAGAGCTGGGTGTCATCAGCATACTCATGGCACTTCACCCCAAACTTCGCCTAGCGGCCTTATATATACATTGAACAAGAGGAGAGACAGAATAAAACCCAGTGGGACCCTGCAGGGGAGGTCCTGAAAGGATGAAGAGCAATCACCCATGACCACTCTCGGGGACCTCCCCGACAGGAAGGGGTGGAACCACTCAAGGGAAGTCCCGCGTACGCCTGCCAGGGCCTTGTGTCCACACCACCTTGTGATCAACTGTATCAAAGGCTGCTGAAAGATCTAACAGGATCAACAGGGCAGAATTCCCCTTGTCAATTTTCAGGAGTAGGTCATCGACCAAGGCCACAAGCGCAGTCTCTGTGTAATACCCAGGGTGAAATCCCAACTGTAATGGGTCCAGAAATACGATGATGCTGAGATGGACCTGGAGCTGTTGGGCAACCACCCATTCAATAACTTCCCTAAAAAGGGAAGGTTAGAGACAGGCTGATAGTTGGTTAGGGAGTCAGCATCCAAAGATGACTTTTTAAGCAGGGGCTGGACAACCACCATTTTAAGAACATCCGACACCCTAATCTCTTGAAGAGAGGTGTTGACAACTCCAGCCAGCAACAGCCCCAGTGTGACGTCTCCCAGCTGGCTTTCACCAGCCAGGACAGGCAAGGATCTAATTCACAGCTAGTTGCTCTCACCGCCCCAAACAGCTCCCCCACATCGGTGGGCAATGCCGATTGGAACTGATCCAAGTAAACAGGAGAAGACTGAGCTTCCATAACCCCAGACTTTGATTCTGCAGGTAAAATGGCAGGACCCAAGTTGTGGTGAATACAAGTGATTTTGTCTGCAAATTAATTACTAAAAATGTCATCGCAGGCATTCAATGACACCATTTCCAGGCAGAGGCAGACCAGAACCAGGCAGCCCTGCCAGACGAGACTTTGCAGATGCTATGATAGCGGAGAAGAAAGCTTTCTTTACCACCATCACAATGTGATGTATATGCAATAATGTATTTTTGCATATATATATATAATGTATATATATATAATATGTATATATGCAAAAATACATTATAAATACAAAATATAAAACACTAGAATACATTAAAAAATCACCCAGATCTGTGTAAAAAGCCCCACCCAACTTCCCACTAATCCATCCCACCCACCCCCTCCCACTGAGCCAGGTCTTGCAACTTCATCTGAAAGCCAGGAGATCCGGGCTCGTGCTTATGTTTTCAGTGAGCTATCCACAATGACTTCAAGATCTTTTTCCAGAATGGTAACAGCTAATTTAAGTCCAACATTGTGAACGGAACGCATAGTTTTGGGAGAAATAATTTATGTACATTTCCTTGTACTTGCTAACATTTAATTTCATCCTCCATTTTATTGTCCAATCACCCTGTTCTCTGAGACTCTTCCTTAATTCTTTGCAATCTGCTTTGGACTTAGCTGTTTTGGATAATCTTGTATTCTCTGCAAATTTTGTCACCTCTTGTCCACCCTGTATAATATGTAATATATGTATAATATGTATATATGCATGCACACACACACGAGCTGCCCCAAGTCACATTGTGCGAGAAGGGTGGGATAAAAATGTAAGGATATAAATAAGTAAATGTGCAGCAGTGGTTAAAAAGATATTAGGAATTATTGGGGGAAAAGAGAATGGAAGTTATCATAATGGAACTGTATAAATCCATGGTACGCTCACACCTTTAATACTGTGTGCAGTTCTCATCAACCCATTTCAAAAAGGAACTAGTAGAAATGGAAAAAGTGCACAGAAGGACAAAGATGATCAGGAATATGGAACAGCTTCCATTTGAGGAGAGGAGGAATTCAGCTTAGAAGAGACACACTAGAGGTTTATGAATTGTGCAGAGAAAAGTAAATAGGGAACTGTTATCTACTTTTCCTTATAAAACTAGAACATCCCCAAGGAAATCAACCAGGCAGCAAAGTTAAGACGAAGAGTGCTTCTTCACACAACACAAAATTAATCTGTGGAACTCCTTGACATGGGATGTTGAAGGCAATCAATATAACTGGGTTCAAAAAAAGGAATGGACAAGTTAATGGAGAATATGCAATGACTACCGTAAGTTGATCAGGGGATGAGATCTTGACTGCTGGAAGCAAATGAGAGGGCGTGGATCACTCCAAATGTGATGTTTTGGAGTTGGCCACTGTTGGAGAATGGAGACAGGATACTGGGCTAAGTGCATGACTGGGTTGACTCAACATGGCAGTTATGTTTTGATGTTTTACAATGAGCTATGGGGCTTTGGAATAAGAACACTTTCAAGTTGTCCAATTTTAAGTGGACAGAGCAAAAGAAAGGGGATGGGGGTGGGGGGAAGGGAAGTTAAAATGAGTTTAGAAAGGAGTTAAAATGGGAGGTAGTGTGCACAGGGAGTGAGTGGCTGCCTCATTCCTACATGCTTGGGTATACATGTTAGTGCATTATTTGAACTACACTGATCATCTAGTGATCCTTCACTTACAAGATAGTTTAGACATTTCACTTAACGCAGTTGGATCATACTCTGAAAAACAGACTAATTTCTGAACAGTGCCTGCACATTAAATTCTTATTATTTATATAGTACCAGCAATGTACCTGTGCAATCCAGTCAGAGACAGGTCCTTACCCCTAAGGGGCTTACAATCTGAGAAACGAGGGGGATTCGAGGGAGAGGTAAACATTGGGAGAGTAGGGATGGGCGAATGCGGTTCGCTGCTTCGCAGGATGGGGCGGTATAAAAATCTACGAAATAAATAAAAGTTCGGACCGAACTCGACCAGTTCGGTCGACCGAACTGAACTTCTGAACTGAACTCAATTTTCGAACCGAACCAAATTTCTGAACTCGGCTCTGTTCGCCCATCCCTAAAAGATAATATTCCATTTCGTTCAATGGGGTTTAAATTTCCAAACTTTGTTCGGAAGTTTGGAGTTCGGACCGAACTCGAATAGTTTGGTTGACCGAACCGAACTTCCGAACTCAGTCCTGTTTGCCCACCCCTACGGGAAAGACAAAAGTACATTCATGGCGGTTGAGAAGTTGCAAGCTCACGTGCTTGGTTTAGTCACAGGGAATTAGGTTCTGAGTGAAGGAGAAAGGATGCAGTATGAACTCATGACTATCTAGGGAAGGCCTGACGGAAGAGGTGGGATTTCAGGAGTGATTTGAAAGTTGGGAGGGAGCGAAGTGAATGTATCCAGGGAGGGAGTTCCAGGCATGAGGAGCAGCAAGAGAGAAGGGGTAAAGACGTTTAGAGGACCAAGGGGATCGTGAGCAGGCGAGGATGGGGGCAGAGGAGGAGCGAATCTCCCAGGCAGGAGTTTGGCGGGATACAAGAGTGGAGAGATATGGGGGAGCAAGGCCATGAAGAGCCTTGAAGGTGAAGAGCAGGAATTTGTATTAAATGTATTCCCGTTGTGGGAGCCAGTGTAGGACGGAGAAGAAGGGCTGAACATGGTCAAAGCGACGGGCAAGGTGGATGATTTTAACTAAATTAAACTATAGTTAAAGGTCGCTTAACCTTTACAATTCTTTTTACTGACAGGAATACAAGGTCAAAGGCTGACAAGCAATGGAGCATCCAGTTCCAAAGAGAAGATGGAAGTCTTTAGTTTGTATCATCATATTCTTTCTATCTGAAAAGAGATTGATTGAGCCACTAATGCTGTTCATCTGATTACAGAAACAGAATAAGCTCTTGGCATCACCCCACTGCTGGCTGGTTCACCTCCAAGACTCCCTTCACAGAGCCCTTCTGCCAAGAGAAAGATTAATGATCGAAATATAACTTCTAATTTTTCATCCCTTCCATTTAAAAAGGCATAGCAGGCAACACTATAAATTCTGTTGTAATTCTACTGAAATAGCATTTTATTTGGCATCCCATCTCAAAGTTCATTATAAACACTACCCATGATATACAGCTTGCCTTATTAAAGCAATACATCTGTTGCCACTGTTTCTTAAATATTATTCACATAGAAAGCACATTGCTTATAAAATATTTTATAGGTCAAAAGGAGTAGAGCTCACATGCACTTCCACAGTTGTGAACAGAACATCTTTGCAGGAAATCCTGAACGAAATTGGAATATTCTGAAATAACCATATTGTGACAGGACTGGAACCTTTCTGCCCCAAATCTGGGCTGGCTCAAGTTTCCCCACTTACAACTCCTACTGCATCAGCTCTCCCCAGAACTGTTCCAGCCAATAAGGGGTTAACACAGCCACCTTTGCCTCAGAACTTCCCAAATCACAGAAAATACTTCATCGGGTTTTTCTGAGTAGGTTGACCATCTACCTTACTGTAGATTGCAAGTTAGCCTTACTCTATATTTATTTTTATTTATTTAATGGATTTGTACCCTGCCCCTCCTGCAAAGCAGCCCGAGGCGGCTTCCAACAGTAAAATACAATAAAAACAATTTTAAAAATTTCATAACAATAATATTAAAATATTAAAACAGAGCTAAATAATATCATAAATAATGTATAATAAATAACAAGTAAGGTGGGGGAGCATATGCAGCTGTATGCTCATTCCTTACAAGTTCAATTCAGTCTTTGTATCTTTTCTCTCTTGGCCTTAATGGAAGAAGCTGGGTCCAGCATCTTACTTCTGTTACAGTTGTAAAAGTTCTCAGAATCTCTCCCACATGCTCTTGGTCAAGAGGAACACTCTTTCCGTAACCCAAACATGCCTTTTTAGCTTTTTCGATCTGGCAGCCCTTTTAGGTTTTAATTTTCATCACTGGGTCCTTTAAGCCTTTGTATCCTGTCCTTTGAAATGGCATTTGCCGGGCTAAGGTTTATCTACTTTGAGTGAACGGTCTACAATATATTGCCCTTTTGCAATACAATGCATTTTAAATACAATCCATGTGAAATACAAATATGTGTTATCATGACCGTCTCCATGTTGCTGTCAGAGGGGTAAGGGAAGGTTGGGAAGACAAGGGGTGCCCAGACGCGCCACACTCTCTCAGAAGACTCTGATAGTACTCGAAGGGGGTCCCAGAGGCCCGTCAGGATAGTGTGTGGGCCGTTCCTTGGGCTTTCGCACCTGGAACTTAGGCCCCTATCATCATAGGGCACAGAGCTTCTTTTTACGGAAAGGACTTTCACACCAACGGGGGAGGAAGGTAGCAGTGAGGACTGGTGCAAGGAAGATAAGGCGAGGGCCCAGGGGTAAGGGGAGCAGGGAGGCAAGGACTTGCACACAGCCAAGGGGTGCGGGAAGAGAGGGGGCCCAGGGAGGGGCAGAAGCGCCAGGCCCGCAGGCCCCTTCACTCTCCTCACTCAAACTTTCACAGGGGAGCGGGGATCAGGAGTTCAACAGTCACGAGATACCTTGTAAAAGACACAGTCAACAAATTCAAAACACAGAGGAGGACAGGGAGGGAGCACAGGGGCAACAAGGGAGGCACAACACCAAAAGGACAACTCTCAATTGCAGATACTTAGCTTCCAAGCAGGAAAGGGGGGGGCTAGTTCATCCAGGCTAGAGCTCTGTTCACCGGCTCAGAGCTTCTGGAGCGGCCGGGTTATAAAGGGGCAGCCCCGCCCCCTACACGCCCCCGCAAGCGTGCGGAGCGGCGCAGCGGTGGGCGGGGCCCCGCCCTATCGGGAGTAGCCCCTGTTGTGGGCGTGGCTTCTGCTTGTGTCGGCGTCCCTGTACGCCGGGAAGATACCTCCGTCGGGGGAGAACTGCCGGGGGCGGGGCCTGCAATGTCGGGTGTGGCATCTGTTTGTGTCGGCGTCCCTGAACGCTGTGCCGATGCCCGTGTCGAGGGAGAACTGCCGGGGGCGGGGCCTGGAGTGCCGGGGGGCGGCCGCCGCGCAAGGAAACGGCCGCGGCGGCTGACAGTTGCCTGTGGAAAGTTCGCTGTCTTTCCTGTTTCAGTCTCTAACTATTATAACTTTCATTCTGGCTTGTACACCATAAGGTTTTCATAAAATCTTTCACATCATGGTTACATTCCTTTCTTAATATTGAATAATACGACACAAAACATGGCTATACAAAACTAATACAGAATAGTCATTTGTGAACATGTAATGTATGTTGGTGTCCTGTTTACCACATTGTAAAACTATACTGGTCAACATGGTGCAGGCATGACTCTTCTTAAAACCAAGATTAGACTTGTATTAAAGAGGAGTGTCTTCAGGAGGGATCTCTCACAGAGTGGCTTTGTAGATCAGTTCCAGAAGGGATTCCACACATATAAAGGCAACACACAAAAAAGAAACAGATGAAGTTGCAGCTCAGAAGTGGTAATAATGACTGAGAGGGCGGGGTGACATTTGCTGCACTTCTCCAGTCTTGAAGCCATCTTCTTGCTTTGTTTGTTCTAGATTGTTTGGCAGCAAGATAGCCCTAAAGTTACAGAAGCCTATCCAACTGCACAGATTTTCCATGGCATCCTACCTGCAAGTCATTATCCCTACCATTCCCTCTGTCCCCAGCAGACACCCTACACAAGGGCTTTGGACCAGAGTTCAGTACTCCAGTGCAAGCAGCCTTGTCAGTAATTGGAGACTGGTGTTGGGACAGTGCTACTGCCTGTTTTCAGTTGTATGGATTGGACATTGTAGTCTTGGTAGCAGCAGCCAGATTTTGATACCAATCTGGTCACCAAAGAGCTTTTAAAACTGCAGCTATGGCCACACGGGATAGTCAAGTCCCTCAGAGGGAGACAGGGAATGCTAATTGTGGGGGAAACAAAATAGAAGATAACTAACTAGGCCCAATAGAGTGCTCCACAAGTCTGATGGAAGGAGGCACGCTGGATGTAGCCCATGGGCCAAGAGTTCCCCATCCAACTAGGAAGATGCACTATTGAAAAGACCCAGGGATTATAGTGAATCAAAAATGAAACTCAAGAAAGCAATGCAATTCTCCCCCCACCCCCACTACTGCAAATGCTATTTGAGAGTTCAATACTGACAGAATTGGCATACCAAAGCAATGAAAAGGAATGGTTAAGTCTCAGCTGGAGCAATACATCCACTTTTGAACACCATATTTTAAAAAGGATGTAGTGAAACTGGAGAATATTCAGAGAACAGCAAGCTTGGAAGGACTTCCTTTCTGGAACAATGCATTTTGGGATATTCTCCCAGGATGCAATGCAGCTGGCCAGGGCTAAAAAGATAGATGCTTAACCAATGTTTTGTGGGAAAGCTTTTTTTAAAATTCTCATTATGATTGGTGAAAATAGATGAGTGGACTTTTCATGAAGAATGATTAAGCCTTTTCACAGCACAGGATGCCACACAAGGGGCATTAAAGTCAGCAACATGGTTGGTTCTAGCACTGGGAATAAGTATATCAATAATTCTGAAGAGTTTCTCTCTAAATAAGTTTCATGATGCATTGCAAATTTCACATTAGGCATTTCCCCCTTTTGTTGAGAAAATAGGTTAGGGTGCAATATCAACAAAAATCTAGAAGCTAGCCAATTAACAAAAAAATTGAGAATTTGTGGTCTGTATTGAAGGAAGAAATCAACAAATTTAACCAAGTGCTATAACCTATCAATATTGGTGCTATTTTAAAAGAGACACTTCCGCCATTTGACTTTTTTAAACAAACTGGAACTGAAAATACAGAACAAGCCATCCATTGGCTTGCTGGAAAAGTCATTTGTTTTACTTATTCAAGTGTGTAACACAAAATAGATTTGTTTTATTAAATCTTCAATAGTATCTTGTTGCCCCATGATAAACTTTTACTTCCCACTTAAGGAGTATAGGAAGACACATACAATTCATTTTCATGTGAATTAAAACATGTGGTCTAAAAAAAATAATCATTAAGTTTCATAGAAAACTGCTCTAGGAATCAGCATGCACCAGCCAATACAGATTTATGCAGACTTAGATGACCAATCCCATATTGGAGTCTTAAGGCTAAGTAATTCAGAATTCAAACATGAAACTGAACAAAAAGTATATTCCCTAGAAGAACCTAGACTGGTTAACACAAGAGGCATTTAAGTACTAACATCATTAAGATGTACAGCTAAAACTCAAGCTCAGTGTCCATACGACATCTTAGTGTGGAGATATATATATATATATGTATTATAAAATATAGTATATAGTAGGGGTGGGACTTCACAAAAAAACAACGGATACCGGTTTTACCGGATACCGGTTCCCAAAAACCCAGTTTACCGGATTAGAACCGGTATGCTGGTACCGGTATTTTTCCACTGATTTCAATGAGGAACTGTCCCCATTGAAATCAATGGGGAAAAGAAAAAAACCCACAGAGGATCGCATCGAATGAGCCCAACTTGGAATTCTGGACTTGACGAGAAGAGAGGAGTAAAATATTTGGCCTTTGTCTCCAGAACACACATGACAAGTCCACCTGAAATACAACCCTTGGTTCCTAACTTCTGACTTCCAGGGCACTTGCAAAAAAGGGGTCTCCAGAGTGCCCTGTTGTCCATCATCACCATCAAGGTAGGAAAAGTGATTATACAGGGGAATAGGCCCATTTACCTCCCCTCTTACAGCAGTCTTGATGATCTTAGCTGGTAGTTCTCCCCCCGGGGTCATTGACAACACTTCTTGGCTCCTTTTCCTTTCCATCCCTCCAAATGTAAAAACACAGGGGCAGCTCGGCTCTGCCCGATGCCTAAGGCCATACGTACAAAAGAGACTAGCCTCCCAGCTATCAGGCGTCACGTTAGTCACAGCTGGAACTCCTCACCGGCCCAGAGCACTTGCTGCTCAATAGTCTCAGCAATTTGGGGCAACACGCCTCCACGGAATCCTGCCGCTGCACTGCTCCAGCCGCTCTACTGTTGATGGCTCTGTCTGCTCCCCTCTCAGCCACTCACCCTGGCTGTGGCCAGGCCCGGCTCTCGGAGCCACCGCTCCTCCCGGGCAGGGGTTGCTCACACAGGGGAGGGGGCGGAGCGTGGAATGACATGCACCTCCGCAACCAAATCCAATCAGCTGGTCCACCCCCCACCCACCCTGGATTTTTTTTAATTTTTTTTTTAGCTGAAGTCCCTGCTAGTGCGGGCTCCGGGCCGCTGCCATGCCAGCAGTGGCGACCCAAAGCCCGCACCAGCAAGTACTAGGGTGATCCCTGGGGTGGGGGGTGGTTTAATTCAAAGTCATTCATTTCAATGGCCGCAATGTAAACAAATCCGGCACAGGGGAACCGGCACCGGTACCCCCAATAACCAGATTAATCAGATACTGCCGGTACAGCAAAATACCGGCAGTATCGGATACCGGGGGAACCGAATTTCCCACCCCTAGTATATAGATCTATATACACACACACACACACACACACACACACACAGCAAACACTATTATTTATTTATTTATTTATTTAAAATTTATATCCCGCCCTTCCTGCCCTCAGGGCAGCCCGGGGCAGCGAACAACATTCAATAAAAACAATATAATTTTTTAAAAAACAATTTAAAATTACAATATGTGGGGGAAAACCCCACCCCCCACCAAAAGCCTGATGGAATAGTCAGGTCTTACATACACGCC
>QEPC01002013.1:438574-475205 GCA_003113815.1 Sphenodon punctatus
ATGGTAAGGAATTTAGTACATATATTACATGTATGTTGATGAGAAAATATTAAATATTGCTCTAAGCGTGAATTAATTTCTATGTTTTTTGGCGTTTATGTTTTGTTGCAATGTATGGAGTGGAAGGTGGTTTGAATTGTAATTGTACTTAAATGTACAAGAGTTTTCTTCAAATACACACAAAAAAACCAATTAAGTGTCTTTTTAAACTGTTAAGTTTTTTGCTTAGGTTAATAGGCTTGGGAATTAGAATCCGGCAAGTAGCATAGCCAGTAGCATCACTAATAGTTGGTCCAATAAAAGATATTCAAACCACTTTGTCTCCCCCTCTGTCACTTGAGAATAACATGGCAAACACTCTCTTGAAGAAAGCAAGAAGCACTTAGGGTATATGCTCTCGTATAGTTCAAAATGTTTAATACTTACGGAAATTTGCTCCAACTCTCTGGTTGTGTCCTTTCCCCACTCCCAAAAAAATCCCAATTGGAAAAGATTCTAATTGCCAAACCTATATTGCAAACATATATTCTGTGCCACTTTTAAGTAATCTTAAAATGCACATACATAGTAATAGAGCCTCACCTAATCTGTAGTCATACAACTAAGAGTGCCTACCAGGAAGGATAGAAAAAAAGACCACTTCCAGAAATTAATATATCAAAGCCAATTGAAAATACTAGTTGGACAGGTATCAAATAGGGGAAAACACCAAAGTTAATTGCTTTGAAGATAGTGAAACTAAATGGTGTTCGCTCTTTAAAACCATAAGCTGAAGCTGCAGAAGGAATCTTTAATGTAAAAAAAAATAAAAAAAAATGCTCTCATTGGAAAAAAAAAAAAATGCTCTCAGTAAATGGACTTTGCAGTCTCAAAATAACCTGGTTATCTGGTAAAGGGAGCTCATTTACTACTAACCCAAATGTTTGCTTTAGTGAGAGTCCTCTAAGCTACTAGATGAGTTGCTATGGTTTTTGGTCTTATACCAGTGTGTGTGTGTGTGTGTGTGTGTGTGTGTGTGTGTGTGTGTTGTTTTTTACAGCTTTGTTTTTAAATGCCTGACACCTGTTTTCTCACCTACAGCCCTTTCAGTTATTTTCCCAATCCACTTCCTCCCATATATCTCTGTCCTGCAGTTGCTCAGTCTAATAGTTCTGACTTGTTACATGCCAAAGGGAGGGCCCTGCTGGGCACAAAAGTTTGCATATTTTTACCAACAGAAGTTGGTCAAAAGATTTTTCATTTCCCCCCCATTTTTTATTCTTTGGGAGAAAAAAATTGTGAATTAAAAATCTTTTACATAACCTTATCTACAGTGTAAGGTAATACAACCAATAATTGAATCACAAGTACAATAAATAAATAAATAAGTACAATTCACCAGACTCAGAAATATCGGTCAAATAGCATTTTCCTATCGTTTTGGGGAAGTTCTTCAGTCACCAAGATTATTGTAAACCATGTTACTTCTAAGTCCTCTTGCTTGGTTTTTTTAAGCTCTGCCATCAGCATCTCCATAGTGAATATGTACCAAATGCAGCTAATCCATTCTTGCAATGGCAAAGGTCCAACCGTTTCCCAGTGTCTAGCGACTATGTTCACTGCTGCTAGGCACGTAAATTTACAGGAGTCCTGATGTAATTTAAAGTTCAGACTTGCCGGACACACCCCTAGCATGGCTATCTCCAGTTTAAAAGGCACTAAAAATCCATTAACCTTATTCAGGAAAGCCGATACTCGTCTTCAAAATTTTTGCACATAAAAATGCATCCCCAAAGGCAATGCAAAAAAGTGACCCTGCTGGCCACAGCCCCTCCAGCATATTTATCATGATTTTTTTCAAACTTTATCTGTGATGGTGCAATATAGAATCTAGTTCTTGGTTTTAGCTGTGTCTAACTTTCAGCGCAAATGCACAACCATCCATACGCCTCCAGCTATTTTTAATCTCAACTTCCAAAAACTTCAAATTCAATTCCTTTCCCCACTTTGTAATACAAGTATGTTCTTTTGGGTATAAAAAAAGATTTAATTCTTTATAGATACTAGATAATTTCCCCCAAGATCCAGCTATACTAAATAGAACCATTTCAATCCCCTTAGGGTCTCTGCAAAAACAAGCAGTCAGTTCTGGGGTTATAAATACACTTTTCAATTTTAAGTATTGAAAAATATCAATTTTATCATGAATTGATTCTTCCAGTTCTTGAATAGACTTAAATTCCCCCTTGTTAACAAATTGGTATGCCTTATTGAACCCTTTCTCTTGCATCTGTTTAACTAACTTGGGAGGAATCTCTCTTTCCCGAACATAAATCCTTTGTATTAGCAAGAAGGGAGAAGCCTGTGGTTTATCTTTCAGTTTCCTCTGCTTATAGCTCCAGTTTTTAATTAAAGGATATGTAAAGGGATGTTCCTTCCTAGGGTTTGTAGGAATTACTCCTTCATGATCATCATCAAGGGAGTTCAGATGAAGTAATTCTCTCTCGATTGTAGGCCATTCAGGTTATTTTAGACAATGGTACCAATACAGCATTGCAGTTAATACTGCCACCTTGTGGTATAATTTTGGATCAGGCATATTTAGCACCCCCCCCCCCCCAAGGTTGTAACATTAAGCCCATTTTTAGGCTAGGTCTCGCCCCCCTCCAAACTAGCTAACCAGGGCATCTATTTCCTTGGAAAATGTGGCTGGGAGATCAATTTGCAAAGCCATAGATTTATAAATAAGCTTCGGCAAAGCTATCATTCTGAAGTGAAATTCAGCCAACCAATGAACTCCTTGTGGATTTGCTTAAGGATGTGGGGTGGGGGGAGGGATTAGCCATGTATAAATCCTTAGTCTTGTGTTAGTATTACCCCAAGATATTAGATTCCTTTTGGGCTCTCAGGAAAGGGGGAAAGTTCTTTCATCCGTTTTGCCATTTCCATAAAGGGGGCAGAAACAAATGAGTGGGAGTTTTCTTTAATTTTATAGCCTGTAATTTTTCCAAACTTCTCACTTGTAATGGAACGAATTGATTCTAGCAGATTGTTCAGGAATAGGATGAGATCAGTGAATAAAACTAATTTGTATTCCTGCTCACCTATGGAAATGCCCTTAACACTTTTGTTTTGTCTCCTGCTGCTAACCCTTCCAGCGCAACGTTAAAGAGCAGCGTGGACAAAGGGCATCCCTGCTGTGTTCCCATATGCAATTCAAATGCTTCAGTAGTCTGTCCATTAATTCAGAGACTAGAGCAGGAGTGTGCATATATCACAGCAATCAATTTGAGAAAATTTCCTGTGAAACAAAATTTTTTTTAATATGGCAAACAAATAGGTGGGTTCCAAAAAAATCGAATACCTTTTCCGCATTAGCGGCTACAATCATTACTGGAGTTTTGGCATTCTTTTAAGCATGGATCACATTTACCATTTTTCATATGTTGTCTGTGCCCTGCCTCCTGGGGACAAATCCAGCTTGGTTGTGATGTATAATTTTGCCTGCAACAGCCTTAAGTCTGGTTGCCAGTATTTGAGTAAAGGTTTTAAAATTATTATTTAACAGCAAAATGGGTCTATAGTTTCAGCATTTGTCAATTGGCCTACCAAGTTTAGGCACTAGAAATTTGGGCATCATAGAAAGATCTCCAGTCATTAATATTTCATTGAACATGTTTGTCAAGTGGGGGCAATGTGACTTATCAAAAGTTTTATAAAATTCACTAGGAAACCCGCCAGGCACATTAGCCTTGTTACTTTGCATACTATTGATTCCTGTACCTCTAGAGAAGTAATTGGCGCATTTAAACAAGCTGTTTGGGAATTATTCAGTTTTTAGGTAGTTCAGTGCTACTCAATTTTCTTTTCTTTTTTAATCTCCTCAGGGTCCAGATCAATGGAGTACAGAGTTTTCTAGAAGTCCAAGAATTCAGTCGGATTTTATCCTGTTCTCGCAGTAAAGTTCCATCCTCCTCTGGAATACTGGTGATTAGTGCTTTTTTTTTTGTTGTGATTTGGCAAAACACGCCAGAGCTTTGCCTGTTTTATTAGTCATTGTAATAACATTTTATGCACTTCAATTGAGTCTTTACTTTGTTCATTTCCACTGTGTTGATCCTTTCCTTAGGTTTAGTTATTTGTCTATAACAATTTAGATGGGGATTTTTTATTAAGAGCTGTCAATCTAATCCATGAGGACCAAATATAGCTCTTTCCCAACCTCCCTTTTTAAACAATTAAAAAAAAATAATCAGATGTGATCTTATGACAATCAATTTGCCCCTTACAGTAGCTTTCGCTGCCTCCCAGAAGGTGGGTGTTGATTTTACAGAGTTATTCTGCCCTCCACTTACATATTCTGAATTTGAAGACAAGTGGAGAAAAGCCTCCAAATTCTCTGTAGCTGCAAACATCTTAGCGTTTCCCTTCAGTGATGAGCATCTTTGCAGGAAACTTTAGTATAGGCTTCAGCCCTCTTTCTTGCAGTATAGGAAAATATTTACGTTTTCTCCTCACCCTGGTTTCAGCTGAATAATCAGGGAACACCATAACATTGTTATTTCTGAATATCAGATCTTCATTCTAGCTTTTCCCAGTATTTCTTCTTTTATTTGAAAGCTTGCAAATGTCACAATAATGATGTGCAGCCTGTCTGAACCTTTGTTCGGCAGCCTGCTCATTGTAGGTGTCCTCTCAATCCCCACTGAATGCAGGTGGGCTTCTTCAGGAAACAGATCGTGTCTGAGAGCCCGTATTAGCTCTCTCAGCTGCTGTCTCACTCCCTTCCTGGGATGCCAACAAACCTAACAGTCTCTCCAAGACCTGTTTTGCAGGTCCTCGGTTTTTTGAAGCAGGAAGGCCTCGACTTCCTGCATTTTTGCAAGTTGTTCCTCCGTGGACATGGCCTGATCTTCCAGGGCGTAGACTCTGTCCTTCGCTGTATCTAGCCTCTTGGCCAGCGTTTCCAGCTTTTTATTTCCTGCATCCACCAAGGAGCACAGTTTAACTATTTCAGTTTTCAGTTCTTTTTTCATTTCTAGAAGCTTGGTCACTGACCTGCCACCTGCTGCCTCAGCCATTTTATGCCACTTGGAAACGGGCCCTCCCTTCCCTGGTTCTTCTGGCTGCTGGTGGCAGTATCTTTCTAAAGACGTTTCTTTAGAAGTCTCTCCCCCCCACCCCTTTCTCCTCTTACTCTCAGGGACACAGTATTTTGGAGGACTGGTTGGTCCAAAAATTCCATTTGGAGGGAGATTTAATAGCTGGTTGGGAGGAGCTCGAGCAAGGCCCAGTTACTCTGAGCAGCATATGCAAAGTCTCTCTCCAGATAAGGTATCTGAACTTCTGTGTCTCCATCTCTTACATTTAGGACCAACATGGCAGACACCCTTCCTCCCTCCCTCTGGGTAAGCAATGTTTCTCCTGTCCAAATGGAAAAGAGCAGACCCATGGCGATACATTAGTAATGACACTTGTTTTGGCAACCAAAAGAAGTCTTCCAGCTTGTCTAGCATCCTCATACTCAACGTGGATTCATTCCTGCTCTCGATAAGATCACAAACAATTTTGTGACTAATCTAATCTAATCACCTCTACTCCTTTCTTGTCCTCCTTGACCTCTCTGCAGCCTTTGATACGGATGATGGCTCACTCTTGCTGGACTCACTGCACTCCCTTAGCTTCTGTGGCTCCATCCTTGACTGGTTTTCCTACCTCTCTGACCGCTCCTTCAATGTGTCTCTTGCCAACTCCACTTCCTCCTCCCTGTTGGTGTTCCCAAGGCTCTGTCCTTGGCCCTCTCCTCTATCTACACCCTTCCCTAGGCAAACTCATCGCCTCCCATGGTTTCCAATATCACCTCTACGCTGACGACACTAAACTCTCACTACTCCCTCTCTCTCCCCCCCCCCATTTATTCAAGCTTGCCTCACCAGCTGTGTCTCAGATAGCTCTACCTGGATGTCTCATCATCTCCCCCTCCCTCCCATCTTTCCTCTCTCCATCGATCATTATCAGCGGGGTCACCATCCTTCCCATCCTCCAAGTCTGTAGATTAGGCTTCATTTTTTACTCACCCCTTGCTTTTAGACCCTACGTGGGCTCAGTTGCCAAATTCTGTTACTTCTCCTTCCATAACATTGCTAAGATTTGCCATTTTCTCTGTCTCCTCTGCCAAAACCCTTATTCATGCTCTGGTCATCTCTCCCCTCAATTACTGTAACCTTCTCACTGGCCTCACCTCCCCTTTTGCCCCTTATCTCTGTCTAAAACTCTGTTGCCAGGGTCATCCACCTTGCCCATTGTTTCGACCATGTACAGCCCCGCCTCTCCTCTCCTCACTGGCTCCCCCCTTCCTGAACGAATTCTGGACAAGCTCCTAGTCTTCATTTATAAAGCCATTCACAACCGTGCTCTCCCCTACCTCTCTGAGCTAATTTCCCTCCGTACTCCGCTCCTCCTGTCCCCCCTCTCATGCTCCCACACCTCACCTGCTCCCTTAACTGCCTTCATCCCTTCTCCCTAGCTGCCCCCCATGCCTGAAACTCCCTCCATGCCCACACCCGCCTCTCCCTTCATACCTTCAAATCCCTCAAGACCCACCTCTTCTGCTCTACCCTCCCCAACTCATTGCTCCCCTCTTCTAATTCCTGATACCTTCCATCCAGTACAATGTTACCCGAGGCCTGTGTACTCATATCCTCACATGGACCAGCCATCCATCATTCTTGATGTAACCAAGCCAAGCACATACACCTGAGACCTCGCATCTTCATGTTACACCCCTTGTCTCTCCCTGTGTTCCCCTTCCTTTGTTCCTCCTTCCCCCTCCCCCCCCCCCAAGATTGTAAGTCCTAGGGCAGGGACCATGTCTATTCTATTACTTTGTAAAGTACCAGGTACATTGCTGGTGCTATATAAATGCTGGCTAATAATAATTTCTGGCAAGAGGACAGTTCTTTAGTCAAGGTACAGTGAGCAGGTACCCTTGAAATGAAAGTGTTTTGGTTTCCAGTTTATCTAGTAAGTTAGGGGGAACCTGCTAGGAAACCAGGCTTGTAGCTCTTCTGCCTGACTAATTGCCATTAACAAAATATTCTTGTTTCTATCTTAAGAAAATATTGGTTATCCTAAGTCTAGCTTATTTTGTCAACTGCTTTAAGGAAATGAATTCTCTCATTTCCACCAAGAAGATACCTCTCTCTCTCAAATGTGCCCGATGCCATGGTTTCACTCTACAAGTAGGAAATTCAGAACTGAACACTTGTGGAAGGTACAACTCACTCCAACTATGAAGAGTATGCACATACTAGAGACTCTAGGAGATCAAATCTTTCCCCATTAAGGGCTATAACATACCAGTAAGAGGCGAGAGTTCTAGAGGAACCCTGGGCCATTAGACAACTTCTGCAGACAAGGAAATAAGGAATAAATGAGTGCCACATCTGGGAGCCCCTTAGTATTGGTGCCTTTGGGAGCAGCCAGAGGCTTCCAGAATAATCTTTATTACCTGAGCATCTCCTGAAGGGCATTATCCATGCTTAGGATGAGAAAGATTCCAAAAGGACTGCTTCTCTTAGAAAATCCACAAAATGTTTGCCTGGATGACCATTACGTCCACCTACTTGTTTTACCTTCCCCCTTTCACCTGCATACCAGTGTGTGCAACCACTGATGCAGCTTCTGTTCCTCTAAATCTGAGAAGAGCAAGTCTGTCCCTACTTGTGTTTAAAATCTCGACAGAAATAACAAATTTTACAACATTGAGTATAGGTTGAGCTCTTGAGCAGGCAAGTTCCCAGCTACAGCAGTACATAAGGTCTAACCGCAGTTTTTAGCGAAGCACGAAGATAGCCACAAACTCCACGCAGCCAAGAGGCTCTACACCTACATACACTTTGGCGCTCTCTTGGGTTTGGATACCATTAAGAGTTGGATTCAATTAGCAGAATCTTGTTCTGTTTCAGTAAGCGCCAAGCCTAAACCTATATTTAAAAGGACAACCTGCATCTGGTTTTTGAACGAATTCCCATGTACAGCTGCCATTACTGAAAACTTTGCTTTCTTGCAGATCCATACCTTGGGCCATAACACATGCTAGCTGGAGCTATTTTTGTTTTTAAAGTGCCTTAGCCTTAGGCCAATAATAAAGATGGAGAACATGCATCTGTAGCTATTCAGCCTCAAAAGAGTGTTCCTTGAATCTAAAAGATGCACAAATCAGTGCTCAAGAAGTTCAATGGACTTGAGACTACAATCAATTCTCACATTGGAGCACACTACATTATTCTAATAAAGGTTTGCAAATTAACTCTCCAAGTCAAGATAGAACAATCTATCCATCTGCATTAAGATTGGAACTGGCATAGAGAGCTAGGGTCATCCATCTAGTACATCATGAAAGGTGAATTGGTAACCTACGTTCGGTGAATTCCTTTCTCTCGTACACTCTGCATACTCCTGTTGGGTAGTTCTACTATTGACCAGCAGGAGGCAGATGATTTTCTTTTTTCTGCGCCTGCGTGACTGAACTACCCAGCCGCTTCTCCAGTCCGTTCCAAAGCTGAGAAGACTAGGTTTCCCATTCGACACTAAAAGCAATAATTGTTAGGCTAAACTCCGCCCCCCCCCCCAGCGTATAACTCCTCAACCTAAACCTGAAACTGTTTCAACTGATAACGTTAACCTGCGGTACTGATCCCCAGAACCTCCCCGCCAATTGAATAGCTGCCTGGCTGGGAGGGTCGGAGGAGTATGCAGAGTGTATGAGAGAAAGGAATTCACCGAACGTAGGTTACCAATTCTCCTTTCTCCTCATACCTCTGTATCCTGCTCCTGTTGGGATGTACCCAAGCCTACTGAATTAAGCTCAAGGGAGGGAGCCAGCAGCACTGGACGGATCCAGTACTGCCTGCAACACCCTCCTGCCAAAGGCAGCCTCTGCTGACTGAAAAACATTGACTTTATAATGTTTAACAAAAGTGTGGATGCAAGCCCATGTAGCAGCCCTGCATATTTCCTCATACGAGGCTCGAGCTTTAGAGGCATAAGACGTGGCTGCTGAGCACAGGGAATGGGCCCAAATCTGAAGAGGGGTAATTCAACCCCTTGCCTTGTATGCCTCCACAATTCCCTGCTTTACCCATTTAGAAATCAGAGTTTTGGAGGCCTTGGATCCCTGTCCCCCAGGCCCGATATTCACCAAAAGTGCTGTAGACTTTCTGAAAACTCTGGTCCTGGCCAGGTAAATCTTTAGGGCGCGCCTCATGTCTAAGGTGTGCCAGATCTTTTCCCTGGGGTGAACAGGCTTAGGGCAAGATGAAGGTAATATTACCTCCTGGGACCTATGAAAAAAATAATTAATTTTTGGCAAGAATGCCTGATCCAATCTTAAAGTAACAGTCTTTTTTGAAAATGCAAAAATTTTCCTCCATGGAAAGGGCTCCGAGTTCAGAGACCCTCCTAGCTGATGTCACTGCTATGAGAAAGGTAACCTTCAAGGTCAGGAAATAAAGGGATATGTGTTTATGGGGTTCAAATGGAGGCTTGGTCAAAGCCTCCAGTACTAAATTCAAATCCCAAGAAGGTACTCTATGTACTACTGGGGGAGATATCATCCTAGCTGCTCGTAAGAATCTCCTCACATTTCTGTGGGAGGAGACCAGTATTAGAGACCACCCTGAGGACAGAATCTATGGCTGCCGCTTGTCTAGCTAATGTATTTGCTTGCAGGCCCTTGTCTAGGCCCTGCTGGAGAAATTCTAACACCTGGGAAACCCGGGCCTGCACAGGGTCCTGACCCTTTGAGAGACACCACCTTGCGAAGGTTTTCCAGGTGGCTCTAGAGCTTCTTCGGGTGGCAGATGGTCTAGAGAGTTGGATCGTGGATGATACAGCTTCGGAATAAACCTTTGCCCTCAACGCCGAGCGTTCAAGTTCCAAGCTGTTAGCTTTAAGGTTTGAATCTCTGAAGAGTAAAAACTGGTCCCTGGCAGATTAATGTTGGTAGGAGAGGTAACCGGTGGTATTGAGGCTGGCTGAGTTCTATCAGCTCGGAAAGCCACGGCCTTCTGGGCCACCATGGGGCTATCAGAATTAGAGACGCTTGTTCCCAGAGTGCCTTGGAAATTGTTCTCTGTATTACAGGGAGAGGAGGAAAGGTGTAAAGCAGGCCCCTGGGCCATGGGCAATTTAGAGCATCAATCCCCTCCGCCTCCGAGCAGGGAACTCGTGTGATGAAACGAGGTACTTGGGCGTTCTCCTTGGTTGCAAATAAGCCCAACACAGGGAGCCTGAACCACCCTACTTGTCGAAACACAGCCTTGTCCAACCTCCACTTGTATGGATGCAAGGTCTGGCGGCTCAGCCAGTCAGCCTGTATATTGTCCTGCCCCCTGATGTACAGGGCTTTTATGGAGAGAAGGTGGTTCTGAGCCCACGAAAAGAGTCTTACCGCTTCCTGGTGTAACTCCGACGATCTCGACCCCCCTTGATTATTGAGGTAGGCCTTCGCCATCACATTGTCCGTATACACCAGGATGTGTTTGTCTGGAAAGGTCGGGGCCAGGTGACGTAAAGCAAGACAGATGGCTTTCAGTTCGAGCACACTGATCCTTCTGCCAGCATCCTCTGGTGTCCAGATGCCCTGGGCTGAGTGTGATCCTGTGTGACCTCCCCATCCCCGGAGGCTGGCGTCTGTTGTCAGGACCGTCCTCCTTGGTTCCGTGAGTGGCACGCCTTCCTGTAGGGTGTCTGATCTTAACTACCAGGACATTGAGGACCTTAGGCTTCGAGGGATGGGGACCCACGGGTTCAGTCCCAAAGTAAGTTCTCTTTGAAAACCCCGCAGCTGCCTCTGCAAGGGGAAAACGTCCCCATGTCACTTGTCCTATGCATGATATCATGAGCCCTAGTAAGCTGGCTAGCTGCTTGAGCCTCATGCGGTTCCGGAGTTTTAACATCTGGACCAACTTCCTGATTTTGTCTCGTCGTGCTGGAGGGACGAATGCGCGGTCTGAGTCTGTGTCCACCAAAATCCCCAGGTGTTCCAACCTGCGACTTGGTGATAGATGACTTTTCTCCCTGTTGATTACAAACCCATGGCTTTCTAAGTACTGGATGGTCCTGTTCAGATGGGTCTGCACTCTGTCCACAGAGCTGGCTCTGATCAGTAAGTCATCCAGGTACACGTATATGTGTATCCCCTCTGCTCAAAGGTTGGCAATGAGGGGGATCAAGACTTTTGTGAAGACCCTGGGCGCCGATGATAGTCTGAAGGGGAGAGCTCTGAATTGCCAGTGGTCTCCGTCGTAGGCAAATCGTAGCCACCTCGTGTTGGTTCCAGATTGGCACATGAAGATAGGCTTCTCTGAGATCCAGAGAGGTCATCCAATCGTTCCTCTGTAGGCTTTGGCAAATCGATGCTGCTGTCTCCATCTTGAAACGGCGCTTCTTTACAAATCTGTTGAGGGCCTTCAGGTCTAGAACCGCCCTCCATTTCCCCCGTTTCTTGGTTACCAAAAACAGGATTCAGTAGATGCCTGTGAAGCGTTCCTGTGTGGGAACTCTCTCTATAGCTTTTATATCTGACAGTCTTTGAATTTCTGCTGCCATCGCTCTGTGCTTCAGTAAGTCTTTTGGCAACAGCGAGGCCACAAATCTTTGTCTTGGTGTGTGTTTTAGTTCTCTTCGGTATCCCTCTGAGACACAGGAAAGAACCCAGGAGTCTGTCACGGAGACACGCCATGTCTCCTGGTAAAGTTGCAGCCTGCGCCCTATTTCTAGGATGGCATAGTCAGGCCTCCTGTTTGCTCTGAGAGCCGTACACTCCCCTGGATCTCCGTCTGTCATATCTCCCTGGTCTGAAGCCTCTCCCTTGGAGAAGGTACTACCCTGGAATCTGGGACCCTGGGAGTGCATGTGTCTGGAGGTACCCCCAAACCCCCTGAATCTAAAAGGGTAGCCACGAAAAAACCCTCGCTTTGGAGTGATTTGTTGGAGGGTTTTTGGTTTGTCCTTAAGGTTTGCCTCCTCTAATACCTTATCTAAGCAAACCCCAAACAGCACGACACCTTTGTAGGGCGTAGAGGCTAAGATTTTTGGCGGTAGCATCTCCCTGCCAAGATCGCAACCAGACTCTGCACCTGGCTGCAATCCCATTGGCCATGGCTCTAGCTGACCAGACAAGGGAGTCAGTGGTGGCGTCCATTAGGAAGGAGGCGGCCAAGCAAATCAGGGAAGAGTGTTTCTGAGATTTTCTCTCTGACAATTCCGGGTCCTGGAGCTGCTGCATCCAGGACATCAGTGCCCTGGATACATATGAAGCCACGATGCTGACTTTAAGGGATGCTGCATTACCATCCACTGCCCTTTTAAGAGCAGAGTCTACCCCCCGATCAGTGGGGTCCCTAGGGCGGCAGTCCCCTTCAGTAGGGAAAACAGTCTGGCGAGCCAGGGAGGCTGCTGCTGCGTCGATCTTTGGGCTTTTAAACAGCAGCTCCTTTTTTCTGGAAAAGGCATAGAGGGAGTCCTGCGCCCTGTTCATCTTAAAGGCCTTGTCAGGAAACTTCCATTTCTCTATCACCAGTCTCTCAAAGGCCCTATCTAGGGGGAGCCCCTGGTCCCTGCCATGTAGGGAGGGGATGAGCTCCCTAGTATCCTCTTCCTGAGAGTCAGATGAGGCTTCCTTGGCTGGTTTCTCCTTAAGTTGGAGAGTCCTTATGACCTGGCTCATCAACTCTTTTCTACGCTGGCTAGTGAAATGTCTGTCCCTGTCTCTGGGGTCTGTGGAAGCCTCCACGTATTCCCCCTCCTCTAACTCTGAGTCCAATCCCGAGTTCATGGAGTCAGAGTGACTCAGCCATTCTCTCAGCCCCATATGGCTGGCTGGACATTTCTGGTTGCTCCTCCTCCTCAGAGCCCTGGGGAGAGCAAAATCCAGGCATTAGCACCCCCTAGTGGCTGTTTGCCTTTCTTCTCCACCCTGGGTTTTCCCACCTTGTGCTGCTTGGCGGAGGCCCTGATTGTGGTGGGGGGAGGGGTCCTCTTTCTTTTCTCTGCTTTTGGGCAGGAGAGCTCCCTGAGGGAAACCAAAATTTCACCCATGGTTTGGGCTATTGAATTCAGAGAGGGGGCCTGAGCGGCTGCGGATCCTCCCTCTTCCATAGCTGTCCCTGTCCCGCTCACAGGGGAGGGCGTGGCTATCTGTTCTTTATCGGCCACGCTCATTTTAAAAATTTTAATTAATGGAGGCTCTGTATTCTCTACTGGGTGGATCAAGCAGTGTTGATCCCACCCATGGCAGCGGGGGATCACTGGCTGGCAGCCTCTCGCTAAGTGGGAAGCTGTGCGGCGTCCCCTCCGCCCCAGCACAGTGCGAGGGAGCCGGCTGGGGTTTTATATATATATTTTTATTTTTAACTTTTCCAAACGGCCTATGAAGCGAAACCCGAGACAGCGTGCGGGATCGCTGCCCCTTAAAGCCCCTGAACTTTCTCTCTCTTCTATTCCTCACAGACTGAGTGCTACAAAGCTGTGTCCTACTGGTCACGATACAGACGGGGGACTGGAGAAGCATTTGGGTAGTTCAGTCACGCAGGTGCAGAAAAAAGAAAAAATCAATCATCTGCATCCTCCTCCTGTTGGGTAATTCTACCATTGACCAGCAGGAGGCAGAGGTATGAGGAGAAGTTGTGTTATCTTGTCTTGCTGGTAAACTGTACAATCCATTTACTATTTGTCCGCATATACTAGATTTTAAGTTGAATATCTGCCAAAACATTTTAATTTAAACCATTTTTAATATATGGAAATCTTAAATCATGACTTCACCCAAATTCCCTCTCCAGACAGGGCCTCGGGCTAGGATGTATTAGTGAAATGACTACTTCTAATGAAAAAAATTCAGTCAAGTAGTGATATTAAAAAGGTATTTCTGCAAGTTTCAAAAAATTCATTTTAATGTATACATTCTTTAGTAAATATTTAAATAATGTCTGTCTGTCTACTGAAATTGTCCTTTAAATTTATTAAGTATCAGAAATACAGTTTTCATCCACCTTGAGCCAATCCACAGATGGCTAACTTTAACAAGCATGTGTGAATTCTGTACAATTTCCCCAAAGAATATTAAAGCATGCCAATTACATATCACAACCAGTTTCTGTAAAGTTGTGCATATGAACTATTTCAAGTATATCACAAAAACCACCACATTACTCAGTTATGAAAACATTCCATGCATTCAACAAAATGAAAATATTAAGATGGTATTGTTTGTTCCTTCTACTCCAGGTAACTATGCTGGTGTGCAGTTTACCTTAAAGACTATCCACCAATACTTGACAGAGTAACAAGCAGTAGCTATTTCAATTTCCATTTATGGACAGCTTGCATTCTGTGTAATTGACTTCCTTTGGGATGCTATGTCAGAGCCAGGTGTCCAATTTTTAAAGATTCAACCTGTAATAGTTTTCCTTTTGGAAAGTCTAAGTGCTGCTAAAATGACATTAGCTGGACAAAAGAAGATTCACGTACACAAATTAGGAGTACTACAGTGAGTTATATTCTAGGTATGCCATTTAACAAGTCCTATAGCTATTGTCAAGTAACTGAAGGACACATTCAGCACCCCCATGCCCACCATTCCGACGAAATATAATGGTCAAGTCCAATTTTATGTCCTTTTTAGGCAATGTTGGATATCCTCCTGCCCCCCCTTCATGACTCAAGTGTAAAGACTGACAACTGCGTAAAGTATTGGACGTTCACTATCCACCTATATTTGAAATGGATAGAGTCACACCTACTAAAACCTGTAAGTAAAATGGAAATATGTAAGCAAAACACTTTGTCATTTTATGGCTGACATCCTCTTTAAAATGCTGTAGAAAACTATTTCTAAATAGTTTATATGGAAAACCACCTGAAAGATGCCAAGTTAAGCACTATTCCCATAAATGCCATCGAGTTTCTTATTTTAACAAACTGATTTAGAAATGTCACTCAAACAAAACCTTTGAACATGTAAATATATTTGCTATATGCCTGAAACAGGAATTAACACCTGTATAAGTTAATATTCATTTATTGGGAAAGCTGTCAATAAGGCTTCTCAAACCAGTCTTTTAACTGTTCTTGTCTTGCTATGCCAATTTTACCAAACTGCAGTTGTGTAAAGACAGATAACATTGAATACAGGAGTTAGACAAATTTCATTTCTCTGCCACATAAAAACAAAGCGAACCACATAAAATAAATCAGGGCTTTTCTAGAACAGATTTCACCAAGTGTTATTAGTTAGTGGTCCTTTAATCAAACACGTTTTGTAAAGACTATTTACAATGTACATGTCCTAATATGCACTATTTAGGGTTTACTTACACAACACTCTCCCAGGGGAGGAAGCAACATGGCCTGCAGCCCATGCTAACTTCCCTGGGTGTGGGTGTGAATATTAGAGTGGGTCTGTGAGGTAAGCAAACCCATGCCAACCAACCCCACTTCCTCTACTGGGGGCAAGTGTTGTGTGAACAAGCCCTTAGAGATACAAAGATCTCTGCCAGGTTCATACGATGTAATTACACAGTGCCTGAAAATGACACAGCTCAGCCACCATCCATATCAATCAATAGCTTCAAGAGGGAAATGTACTTTATTTTACAACTGCTCTTGATTTTTTTAATTTTTATTTTTTTTATAAAAACACTAATTCCTTCAAGAAGTCTAGCTGCAGATTCTACATCCTACAGGTTAAGGCAGTAAAAATGTATTCCTGATAACTGGTGGTCTTGACAGTGTCAATTAAAGCTGTCTGAAGCCATTATTTTATTCTTCATCAAATCCTTGAATTCCTGTATAGTTTGTGAATAAAATAATATCTTGGTTTTTCAAAAGGATGTTTTATCAAAAAGAGAAAAATAATAGAAACAGGTAATGGAATATTAATAAATGGCGAGGGAAAAGGAAATCTTTAATTTAACATTCCAGAATTAGTGAGCAAGAATTGTAGGTGCAAAGAGTCAGCCTACCAACCAAAAAAGGAGAAAGCAGAAAACAAAATTTTATTTTATGCACACAGTCGCATTTTTAAAAAATATGTTACTTTGAATAATTCAAGTAATGTAATAGACACTATCAAAAATAACTTCATAAAGCCATACTCAAGTTTCAATCACATTCTCCTCCTCTTAATCCAAAGCAGTTTTTATTTGTTAACGTTGTATATTAAACCATGAAGGTTTAACTGTACAGGTGATTTTTTTTAATGAATTATTTTATTTGCACTTGGATTCCTTTGATGGTTAGCACATTCTGCTAACATTATAAAGATATGGCAGATTATGTATTTAATCAAAGCACTTTGATTTAGGCATGAAACCGATTCAAATGGTAGACATTGTGTTTAATGCATCAGAAATGCAGAAAATATCCACTATTTTACAGACAGCTATTTTACAGACAACCCTTTCTTAAAACTAATCCTTTTTTCCAGCTGCAAATGAGATAGGGTATAATCTGTTGTAAACAGGGCACTGTGTTATAAAAACAGGATTTTTTATATTAAGATCTTTCTCCATAAATTGAAAAAACACAGACTCTTCAAAGCATCTTCCACACCACTGTTGCATGTTCTGCTGACCACTCCCCCCGCCAAACTCACTTTTCTTTGATTCCTTTTTTTTTTTTTTTTTTAAAGATGGTTGTGTTCACAGCAGTTTTCTTTTAAAAATCAGTTGAAATTTATATAAAATTCTGTACATGTTCACAAATTATTGCATAAACAGCATAATCTTCATGACTGTGTTTCTGCAACACGTCCATCTCAGGATATTCACGTTTCCCTTCTAGCTTTTTTCTTCTTTTTAACTTGTTTGGGGGACTCCCAGCTATCTTCAGACTTCGCTACAAGATTAGGACACACAAAAGATCAAATGATACGAACTGTACACAAGTGGCTTAATACAAGTCATGTTAAACAGCAAAGCAGTACACTTTACATTACTGCAAATTAAAGCAGAAAACAAATGCAAAAGAATGGAATACACTTTTAAAGTGCCTTGGATTATTTACTTGGTGTTGGTAGACCAATGAAATTCTGCATTCTCCTCACAAGTAGAATATGTCAAAGATGGACTAAACTTCCATGTGTTTTATAACTTAATATTTCAAAATGAGAACTAATCTCTTCAGCTTCTTGAGACTAAACAGGCAATTATTTTCTAGTATTTTGTTTAAGTGTCCAACAGATGGGCTCTTAGGCCACTCTAATACATTAACCAAACATTGTAATGCCACCTTCTGATCTTGCTTCCCCCAAACCTGTACCCACATTGTCAACAGAAACTTGAGAGCAGAAGTCTGAGGATGGGACGATGCTTCAGATATATGCATGCATCATGTCTAGCATAACATGACCATGACTGAAATTCCCAGTTGTAGGCTTGACATAGTAACATGATACACTTATCGTACATGTAGAATCATGAAGGAACGGTACACCACCTTCCTGCTTAGTACCAAGTTGCTTTCCAAATGTTCTTTAATTCACAAAAACTACCATATACTACTCTTCATTTCAAATCCGGTTCCTAGAGACTATGGTGAACACCACCTTTAATTTCAAGTTAGAACAGATAAGGGAGATGCTAAAAACTTTGCTTACAATTAGTTAACCTAGGTACTGCACAAGCTTCACTTAATGGCTATGCAAACAAACCTTAATCCTGACAATTTTGGCAAAGACTTATGGAGGTGCCGGGTTTTATGGCAGCTACGAGATATGAAAAAATTATTCGTTAGGGATTTAAAAAGGACCGCTATCATCCATATAACTGGAGATGCAAAATGGATTTGAATTCAGGTTTAGAAACAGTCAAGTGGTGCACTTACCAACTGCTTAACTAAATCGAAGAATTTAAGTTGTATAACATTAAGTGCATGAATATCTGCCTTCTTTCCTTCTGTTCCTCATACCAGATTGTTACAAAGAGCACTAAATACTAGGTGTGCAATACAACCACCCCGCTCAATGTACGCCTACACCAGGTGTAGTTTACTTATGCCGGCGCACATGCAGCAAGCCACTTGGTGCAACGGCGTGCCCCTGCCGATATGACCCCCGCAACCCATTCACCCCGCAGTCTGGGGGATGGAGCAGGAGTCATGCTGGCTCCATCCCCCGGGCTGCAGGGTGTGTGGGATTATATTGGCAGGGGCGTGGCTTTGCGCTGAGTGGCTTGCTGCACGTGTAGGATGCATGCACACATGTGCGCCTGCCACCTGGCTGGGCATTGCGCCGGTGGGTAGTGTACGCCAACACTTAGATTGCACCCTAGGCATGTAACTTTTACAGAAAAAAACATTTGAGTTAAACAACTGTTTTCATACTGAGAAATACTTACTCTGTGGTGGAGGCACACTATTTTGCTTACTATTAGAACTGGAAACATCGGTCTCTTGTAGCATCTGTGGCACTTGGGAAGGTATCTTGTCAGAATCACTTTCTGATACAATTACAGATGGCTCAGTAGAAACAGCAAATGAGGGAGTCTCAGGCTATTTAAAAATATACAAATATTTTCAAATTAGATTTGTGAAATATGAGAATTTATAAGTTATAAGCTGTTTAAAAGATAGTAGACTGCAGGAAAGGAAATTGTAATAGGTATACTTGAGAGACTATGACTGCCCTCTAGTGCCAAACCTAAAAGTCTGCGCAAGATGGCATTTTAAACCAATACATTTTCTCAAAGTAAACAGGAAATACTCCTAAAGAAATATTAGGTGTAACAGGTTTGCAGTTAGTACAGACACATGCATCTGTAGTATCTACACATTTCATGCTAATAAATGGATCATTTAAGAGTAAAACTACTTGGTTCAAGAGGGCAAACATTTTTTCAGTACTCGAGGCATTTCCAGTTATTAATAGAGCTGCTCCATTTATGGTATTGTCTCTATAAGTCTGCCCGCTAGTTTGGGTACCTTTGCTTTAAGTGTTAACTTTACCTATGCTGTAGCACAATATTTCAATACAAAGAGCAGCATCATCACCGATTCCCAACAGGAAAATAAATTACCACCAATTTATGATCAAGAACAGCAACAAGAATCCTTCTGCCTCATACCATGTTAGCTAGATCAATCACAATTATGTCACCCCATCTCAAAAAAGACATAGCAGAACTAGGAAAGGCAACAAAAATGATCCAGGTTATGGAACAGCACCCATATGAGGAGAGGCTTGACAGGTTGGGGCTCTTCAGCTTGGAAAAGAGACGGCTGAGAGGAGATATGATAGAGGTCTATAAAATCATGAGTGATGTGGAACTTGTAAACAGGGAACGGTTATTTACCCTCTCAACTAGTACTAAAACTAGGGGACACTCCACGAAACTCACAGGTGTCAGAGTAAAGACAGACAAAAGAAAGTATTTTTTCACTCAATTAGGTTGTAGAATTTACTGCCAGGGGAGGTGGTCCAGGCCAGCAGTATAGCCGAGTTTAAGAGAGGTTTGGACAAGTTTCTGGAAGATAGGATTGGGGAACAACCCTTTACTGTCGGGAGCCTGGGGATGACCCGCAGGAAATGGATAGCATGGTGACCTGTTGGGTGCTTCTCCCAGGCCCCGTGACTGGCCACTGTCAGAGGCAGGATGCTGGGCTTGATGGACCGTTGGTCTGACTCAGTATGGCACTTATGTTCTTATGCCTCAGTAAAGTGTTAAAGAGTTAACCAAGTCCAGATCTGCAATATAATATTTCTTTATTACATAATTAACTTTGTGAGGCTTACTGTATTCCAAAGTGTGCTGTTAAGTTTACACTGTTTGTTGCAAGCATTTTAGAATAAATAGCTTCATTAAGAAAGAGGAAATAGAAGGGGACAAAACCTCTTTCAGGGTGCTTTGAAAGCCACAATATAGAAGTGGGACATACAGTATAGTGTAAGCTGTTGCTCATTGGATTTGCTGCCTTCAGCAGCTGCTTCATTTGATGTGGATGTATGTAGTAAACTGAAAATTAGATTTTAATACACATTTTCCCTCACCACATATACAGCATATTAATCATAGTGGCTAGGAACGCAAGAAAAGGCAGAAAGGAAACAATAGTAAGTTACTGGACTAGAGCTCTTGCGTTAATTTGCCCTTCAGTGACAGGGAAAGTTTCAGATCAGATTGATAAAGTAAACAGTAACAAATAGGGCTGAAACTCAGTCCTCAGGGTTACACGGTTTCCCCCAAGTATCTCAGTACTCAACTCAGTTTTGCTGAGTACCAAGCAACTGAGGAATTGGTCTGGTACTCGGTAACCCCTCTATTGAGGAATGCAGGCTGCAGAAAGGGGGGCAGGAAGAGGGCAGTAAACTTACCAGAAAGCAGAGGGAGCAGGCAACACTGTGGAGTGGAGCCACTGTTCTTATGCGAGTCTCTGGGAGCATGCTAGAAAATGTAGTCCAGCATACTCGCAGAGCCAGCCATGTTCAAATACTCTCTGGGAGCATACTGGACTACATTTCCCAGCATGCTCTCAGAGAATTGCATTAGAGCAGCAGGTCCTTCCAATTAGGCTCTCTCCACTTTCCAGTGAGTGTGCTCATTGCTGCCCCTTGGGAGGGGTGGGGGGCAACAAACTCACCAGAAAGAAGAGCGAGTCAGCACGTGGCTGTGGAGTGGACGGAGCCACTGTTGTATACTCCCAGAGCACTCCATAGCGGTGCTGCTGGCTCCCTCCACCCCCCCTTCCCACTGTGCCCGAGTGTCAAGTATTCAGTCAACTTACCAAGGAGCAGTCAAAACCATGAGCACAATCCTCAGAAAATCAGAACACGAGTTTTTTTTAACACTCGGTTCAGGCCTAGTAACAAGTAAGCAGTACCAGATATCACCAATGATCCAAGGGTTCTGAAGGAACACAAATATGAAATCGCAGACCCATTTTCAGCAATGTTTAAAAACCACAAACACTCCAGAGGTGATTCTGAAAACTACAGGCCATAATGATTCTGAAAATCCAACTGCTTTGTCAAAGGTTTGTTTCTGCGAAACACTGTTCTCCAAGGTAGCAACTCCAGGAGTATAAACCCCTAAAGGTAGCAACTCCTTACAAGACTTAACACAGACAAAACACTTTTCTTCCACAGTGTGGCCTAGTGATTAAGGTGTTGGACTTGGGAAATTAGTGTTCAAATCCCATCTTGCTTAACTTAAGGCCACCTGGAGGCTGAGTTCATGGTTAAGTTAGTGGTTGAGGATATGAGTGCCAAGGGCCCGATCCCCAACCAGTCCTGTGGCAGGCAACTGCTGCCACCCGACTGCAGGGAAAGCGTGGGGGAACCAACCACACAGTGCAGGATCAGGCCTGATGCCTGCTTCATTGTGGAGGGCACACGCTTCTCTCCCCCTCCTGACAGCTGATGGGGAAGAGGAGACTGGGAGGAGCATGCACCCTCTTCCCAGGCTCACTCCCCCTGACAAACAGCTGATTGGGGTGAGGGGAAACCCAGAGGAGCACATGTCCCCCTATCCACCCCAAACAGCTGGGGGAGGAGGTGCCAAGAGGAGTGTCAACATGTATTCCTCTGGGCTCCCTCTCACCCTAGTCGGACACCCGCAGTGCAGCAGGCAAAAGTGGCCCAGCCATACATGTTGCCCTGCCCTGCCTTACCTGATGTTGCCCTGCCCTACCTACAGCACGTCCTCAGAATTTTTCCCGATGTAGCACAGCAGGCAGCTGTTCACTCCATCCCGGCGGGGGGGGGGCTGGACGGGACAGGACGACATCTGGCTGCCTTTGGACACAATGCATTGTGTGGTTCGGCTGCCTGGGAAGGTACTCAAGATCCGGAAGCCTCCCCTCCCAGTCTCATGTTGCCTTCTGTAGTATCTTTCAGCCTAAGTTCCCCATTTGTAAAATGGGAAAAACTTACCTCAGAGGGTGAACTAAACAAGATCTTTGAATATTAAGTGCTATATTTAAATAACCATCTCCTCATGTCATTGCTGTCCTACATTATAGGAAAAAATAGGAGTTGGGCCCTCCTCCCATATATAGTGGTTATTGGGCCCTGCTCCCATATATAGTGGTTATTTTCAGACCAGCCATGAAAGCAACTGGGAAATGTATACGTTTGGCTTGAAGATCAATTAGCAGTAGCACTCAAGCAGCAAAACAGGATCTGCAGCGATCAACTATTATGGCTGCAGAGAACAGACTGAATATTCTGTACCACCACTGCATATGAAATGGCAGTGCTTTAAAAGCAAAGATTCTAACAAGAGCCTCAGTAAAACATAGCTGTGGTTATTGATGGCTGTGAACTCATCATGAAGCAGATATGTTGCAAAACAGGAAGGCTACTCCCCTACAAGATAACATTACACATTCCATAGTCTGCCCGTGCTAAAACGTAGATTTGGATGCTTACCAACAGCAAGGGGCAAAAAAACAACAACGTGAGTTTAAGACAAATTTCATACCATTTTTTCACAAGACCGTATTTAGAAATATTCTTCCTGGCATTCAGCAGCCGTTCTAAAATAAAAGCAGTTTTTTCTGTACTAAATGAGACTTGTCAGTTCCAAATCTCTGCTCCCTCCTCTCTCTAATTTCAAATTTCTCCTGAAAAACTTAACTCTCCCGTCAGGCTTTTCCAAGCTCTGCACCCCCTAATTACTGCTTTTTTCTTCTCCTTATACCACCATTTCATTCTTCAGGAGCCCCCTCCTCCTTTACAACTAAGCTAAGCACATGCACCTGCAACCTCAGGTTCGACAATGTTTTCCCATCACTCCCTGTTTAGGTTTATACATTGACAAAGGCCAAGTATTTTTTCTGCAGCTGATTTCTATTGCAGTATTAAGGGTGAAAACAGACTACAATAGCTTGCTGGAATGAGTGTTCAGATCGTGCAGCCCACACTCACATGTTTTAGCATGCAGAGTTAAACTGGCAGCCCCTGCATGTAGTTCTTGTGCATGCAGGCAGCACCCAGCCAACAAGATTAGTCCAACAAAGTTAATGGATAGGCAGGTGCAGCCGTCTGCCCTCCTCACCCCTCTTCCCAGTACTCTACCTCCTGCCATGACTCTCAGCTGTGGCAAACTATGGGAAGAAGCCACCCCCATCAGCTGTTTCTTCTGGTCTGTTACGACTCGGGGAGGTAGTTCTGCATCTGCTATTCCTACCCACTGACGGGGGTTGAGACCTGCATTTATACCTCGCAGCACCTTCGCTACAAGTTCACTGAGTTGTTGAATTTGTTGTTTCAAGCCCATTTTATACTTAAGTCTGTAGCACAAAAAATAATAATGTAAGAACCATAAAACTACATTACATTTGTTCAAGTTTCAGTGCAGATAGCTTTTTGCTTTCAGACACAATGACATTAACCCTAGATCTACTTAATTCTTACCTCAGCTGGTTCACTAGTGCTTATGGTCTTCAAAGAAAAAGCTATTTCCTGTTGTGGTTGAGCTTTTGAGGTATCCTCCTGGAATTCTTCTCCACCTTCTCTTTCCAGGTCTTCAGCATCCTACCAGTAAAAAAGAACCAAACTCTTCTGAAACTCCTCTGCAGTTATTTTTTCTATAACTAATTTGTATTGTAATAATAAATTAGCTTGCATTAGTGCTCACCAAGCTAAGGGAACTATTAGACTAATTAAATTAGCTAATTAACAAATGCTACTATTACTACAAATAGTTCCTAGAATGCCCATACAAATGCTCTATTTTATAGAGGAACAAAGTAACCCAATCCCAACAGGTTTATTGTACTTTTTCTAGATAATTCACTCATAAGCCGCTTCTGAAATTTTTTTTGAGTAGTTCTAATAAAAGAGAACCTCAAATATGAATGCAGTATTAGAAACAGACAGCATACATTACAAATCTGTTCTTGATAAGAACATTAGTAAGAATCCATATTAGCTTAAAAACAGCCTAGCAAATGTTGCTGTCTGCAAGGAGTTTATAGTCTTCACTATTTACAAATAAGAAAGTGAATACAGGAAATTTTACACATTTGGTAGTCAACAGGTTGTTTGCCAATAGCAGTCGACCGAACCCGAATAGTGCGGTCGACCGAACCGAACTCAAACGTTCGGTTCGGATGTGTTTGGTGAGTTCGGAATTGAATTTCCATTGGTTTAAATGGAAAACACATTATCGGCTGTAAGATTTTTGTTTTTTACGCTATGTGGCTGCAAATTGGGGTGCCTATACCTCCAATAGAACACATTATGTGCCCCAAATTTCAAAACAATTGGATAAAGGAATCCAATTTTAGAAGCAGTTGAATTATTGTATTTTGCAATATTCTACATATACATTCTTAGCTGTAACTTCTTTGCCTCACATCTAACTTAGGTGAAACTTGTTCAGTTTATACCCCTTCCCATATTAACTATCTTTGCCAAATTTCAGAAGGATTGGAAAAAAGGTCTTGGTGGTATAAGTAATTAACTCACTATAACATCTTTGTAGTCCAACCAGTGTACATGAAATTTGGCAGGACTATATATTTCACTTTCATGATCATCTCTGCCAAATATCAGAAAGATATTATAAAGGGTTCCAATTTTATATGCCTGTACAACATATGTAGAGAAGGGGCCTATGCCTGGGTTTCTCTTATGTCACTGTGGTATAAGATTGGTTTGTGATGCAAATTGGCCAACAGAAATGTCAACCAAATATCCTCATTCTATGCTGGGACCATCCCACCATATCTCCCCCACTTGTTTCTGGGAAGTCAGAAGCATCTGTTTAGGAAAGAGTCAATAGAAATTCTCTTATGTCCTCTGTCTCAGTGCTGCAGGATGTGATTGTGATGATAATTGGCCAGCCTGGATGTGTTTAAACTATGTCTCCTGACTGCTGGGATGCTATCTCAGAAGTCCCAGTTATGTTGCTTATGCCCGCCTCAGGGCCGCCCCCTATGCCCACCTCGAAGCCACTACCAATTGGTCCTGTAAAGCTAGAAGCTTGCAGTAATGTGTTTGGCCATTGAATGTGTCTGTCAGTCTTTGGGGTTGCTCCACATCCTTCCTCCTACAGTCTCTCTCCCCCTGCCATGCAGGGTGCCTGCCTCTGACTGGCACTGAATATGCTGATATTCATCTGAATAATGATCTTCACAGGGACAACATCAATTGCTTATATAATTGGGTCCCTTTATCAAAATCTCCTGTACATTTGCTGAAATGGCAGGAAAGGTATTTGATACATTCTTGCCAAATATCCTGTAAACAGAATGGAATATCAAAATGTTACAGCTGGAAATGTATTTTCAGGTTAATGTCTTATACCCTTGGGACCCTTTATCCACTCTTTCCGAAAATTGGCAGAAGTATTAAGCATATGGAGGGACATAATATGCACATGTTTCATGAACATTGGATGCAAGATAAAGAAGTTGTAGCCATGAATGTGTATGGAGCTTTTCTTAAAATCACAACATTCAATTGCTTCTGAAATCGGTTTCCTTTATCTAATCGTTCTGAATTCTGGTACACCTAGTGCCCTCCATTGGGGGTACAATCTCCCTAAATTTCATCAAAAGGTAATAAGGAACAAAAATGTTATAGCCAGTAATATGTTTTTCAGTTTTTTCCTTTTATTTCAAAAACCAAATGTCATTTTCAGTTCCTGATTGCACCGAACTGAAGACTGAACCGAATCCGAACTCATTCGCCCCGAACCACCGAACATCCAAACCAGATGAACCGAATGCAGCCGAACCGAACGGACGAACCGAACGGAGCCGAACCGCGATCTGTTCGCCCATCCCTATCAGAAACTGATGTTAGGGAAGACTGGATTTCAAAGGCAACTGGTGATTATCCAATGTCAGAAGTACAGAAAACTAGGTTACTAACACTGCACCCAACCTTCTGCCTCTGGAGGTGGGAAGGGAACTAAAGAGAACAATTTTATCAATGTATTTTCTTTTGGAATTTAAAGTGTTGTATGTACAGGAGTCTTTAAATAGGATGAATCTCACTGAAAGCATTTATTGCAAGCAGACCTAGCCTTGCATGTATTAAGAACTCACACTCATGCACTCACCAATTCAGAAAGATTTAATGATCAGCTGTGATGCTGCTATACATGTGTGTCACGAACGAGAGCTGAATTTAAGCAGAATTTAGTTATTTGATCCAACACAGATCAGTTACTGACAATACCATTTAAATGAGAAGATTAAAGGCAATGATCGAATTCACACTTACGTTCATGCACAGGGACCTTTAAAGAAAAGGTTTCTTGCAGTTCACAGACTGCAGTCCTAGCATGAAGGTGACTCAAGCTAACTGTATTGGTCAAGTCTTCCAGAAGACTTTACTAAGCAGTGTGACCAAGTCCACTTATCTGTACAAACATCCTATATAAAATTTGCATCTTTAATCAGCATTCCCCATCTCTGAGAACAAGTGTCCTCACTTAAGCCTTGTGCCGTTTCCTCCTTCTTACTTGGAAAATGGGATTTCCAAGTAATAATAATAATAAAAAAGTCAGAAGTTGAGCTTCCCCCCCCCCCTTTTTGACAAGAATGCTTTTCTGTACAAATGTATTTTGTAATCTAATGTTGTCTAAATGCTATCAGCTTCTTCAAGATGGCCACTGTAGGCATGATAATATTCCAGGTACTTAAAACAGTTTCTTTACAATGGTTTAGGTCCATGTTATCAGGTTACTTTATATGCACTGATCCTTCATCTGATTTCAGACTGGCTGTATAAAATCTTCATCGGAGTCCTCTTATCTCCCCATTGTCCTCTTCCTGCTCAAATTCAGGTAAAGGTTGGAAGGTCCTATCTGGGTAGATCTCCATGTTTATCTTCAAAGTATAATTCAACTGCCTTCCCTGCCTGTGCTACTTCTGAAGCAGCTTATTAATCTCTTGTGTTTCTGCATCAACTTTAACAACTTTCATAATTTCATTAAACCGTTCAGTTATTGAAGATTAGCTGACCATCTGTCACAAAGTCCACTGGAGTTTGGTAGTGTTGGGAATGTTTCTTCTGCAGCTTCTTTTTCACTATAGACAAATTCATTGGTTTCTTTATAACTTTAGTTTGTTGTCAAGGCTGGGACTGGCTCCTGGAATTAAATGCTCAGTTCGTGATATAGGTAAAGCAGAAGGTGCTCGCATTTCCTTTGGTCTACAGGACTTAAGCCTTGTGCCGTTTCCTCCTTCTTACTTTACTAAGTTGCAAGTTGTCACAACCATATTCTCCTTCAGGTTTACTTAGATCTCTGCAGAACATATATATCCATTCTCCACTGGGGAAGCTGAGAAGTGTGGGTACCTGGCATGTGAAGTGCAACACCTTTGGGCACTTTTCACAGCACAACCGATCTCCATTTTGGCACACCAGTCTTGATGTGCCCTTCCCCTCCAGTTCTAGTTGATCTGTACATGAGGCTGCGCACTGGAGATAGGAGAAGTGGTAACCTACCTTCAGTGAATTGCTTTCTCTCTTAGACGCCTTATCCTCCTCCTGTTGGGTAGCAATCCGCTTGACTGGTAGGAGGCAGATGGATATTTTCTTATGTGCATGCGCCTCCCGAGCTACCCGACTGTCTTCTCCAGTCTGTATCATAGCCGAGTGCCCTTGTAATCCTGCTCCTTGTTAACCAATCCAACTACTATAAATCCCTAAATTGAATGCGGGAAAGAACTAAGAGAAAAACATGAACTGCAACAGGCTAACCAATTGTAAACTTGATCTCCTAAGTACCCAGGCTTAGGATGGTTGAGAAACAAAAATTATGACTCTCCCATATATGTGAAGCTTTCCCTCTAGCTGTCTGGCAGGAAGGGCCGGAGGAGGATAAGGAGTGAGAGAGAGAAAGGAATTCACCGAAGGTAGGTTACCAATTCTCCTTTCTCCTCCTCCTGTTGGGATATACCCAAGCAGTCTCCATAACTATTTCGTGTGGGAGCCGACAGCACTGTGAGAATCCAGTACCGTCTGCAGCACCCGTCTGGAACACATTGATTTTATAGTGTTTCACAAAGGTGTGTAGCAATGCCCACGTCACTGCTTTACAAATTTCCTTGTAAGAAGTTCTTGCTTTAAAAGGCATAAGATGTGGCTGCGCTGAGCACAGAATGGGCCCAAATTTGGAGGGGAAGAATCCTCCCTTTTGCCTTATAAGCCACTATAATCAATTGCTTCACCTATTTGGAAAGCAGAGACTTGGAAGCCTTAATTCCAATATTCCGGCCTAATATTAACAAAAAGGGCTGTGGATTTTCTGGAACCCCTGGTTCTAGCCAGATAAATCTTCAGGGCACGGCGCACGTCTAACGTGTGCCAGGTTTTTTCCTTGGGGTGGACCGGGTTGGGGCAAAAAGAAGCAAGTACCAACTCTTGGGCTCTGTGAAACACCGAGTTGACCTTCGGAAGGAAGGCCTGGTCTAATCTCAGGGTTACCGAGTCCTTCTGGAACATACAAACATTCTCTTCCATGGATAATGCTCCCAGATCTGATACCAGTCTAGCTGATGTTACTGCCACTAGAAAAACAACCTTGAGCGTTAGAAAATATAAAGGGACATGCCTCATAGGTTTGAATGGGGGCTTCGTCAAAGCTTCCAGAACCAAGTTAAGGTTCCATGAAGGCACCCTGTGAACTACTGGGAGAGACAGGATCTTGGCTGCTCTAATGAATCTCCTGACATGCTTGTGAGAAGAAATAGCCTTATTATTTGATGCTCCAAGCACCAAATCTATTGCAGCAGCCTGTCTTGCTATGATGTTAGCCCTAAGACCCTTATCCAAACCCCGTTGCAGGAAGTTCAAGACCTGTGGCACCCCAGCCTTGCACGGGTCCTGTCCCTGCTGCAGGGACCAAGTAGCAAACGTCTTCCAGGTGGCCTGGTACGCTCTCCTGGTGGCCAGTCTTCTGGAACTCTGGATAGTGGTAAGCACTGCATCAGTGTAGCCCCTCTTTTTTAAAACTGAGCGTTCAATCGCCATACTGTTAATCTTAGAGTCTGAATCGCTGGGCATAAGACCGGACCCTGCGATAGGAGATCCTGCACTAGAGGAAGATGTCTATTGGTTCTGGCTGAGCTCTATTAGCTGTGAAAGCCAGGGCCTCCTAGGCCACCATGGTGTGACCAGGAGTAGTAGCGCACGTTCCTTATGAGCCTTGGCTATTGTTCGTGCAATTAGGGGAAATGGTGGAAAGGCATAAAGCAGGCCCGTGGGCCATGGTTGATTCAGCGCGTCCGTTGCCTCCGCTTCCCTGCATGGTATTCGTGTCATAAAGCGGGGTACTCATGCATTGTCCTTGTTGGCAAACAGATCTACCTGTGGTAGGCCGTACCATCTCGATATCTCCCGGAACACTGAGCTGTTTAGAACCCACTCGTGGGGTTCCAATAACTGACAGTCTCCGCATGTCAGCCTGTCACAACTTTCACAGAAAAGTTTTAACTGTTCTTGTTTGTGGAGAGAACAGAAAGCTGGATGCTCCCACAGCCTTTGAGAAGACATCCTCTTTCTTTCCGATCATATGATCCTTAGTAAATTTAACTCGCTGATGTGCTTCTATGCACGTCTTGCACAGCCATTCTCCACATTCCATACAAAAACGAACAGCACTTGCATTATCTTCACAACTGGTCCACCCCTGTTCAGATTTCTCATCAGAGCTACTGGGTGCTTCAGATGTGTCTTTCACGAAGTAGTTATCCACCAGGTCTATCTGCCTACATTCCTGATGGCAGACTGGGCACCTTATCACACCAACCTGCTGGATGTCGCCATTGGCGCCCCCCCAGAACAGCCACATGGAGCTGGCACTCAGGCAGAAAGAGGCGGCAGGAAGAGTACAGCCAGGGCAGCAGCTTGGGCTTGGCCTCACGGCTTTGCGCGCACACACCACAGGTGTCCAGCAGTGATAGCGGGCCCAGTGCTGAAGCAGCAGGAGCAACGGGCAGCACAGGTCTGGAGCCTAGAGGGGCTGGCACTGAATCAGGGCCGGGCCCAGACCAGCACCCACTACTACCACTGCTGCTGTTTCTGCCGTGACGTCCTCCGCCTCCCCCAGGCCCTTCTCCGCCACTGCCACAGCACCAGGGTTCTCCCACCTCTCGGGTGGGGCAGGGCCAAGAGGCGATGGAGACACAGCAACGGCCACAGTTTTGGAGACGCCCCCACCCAGCCTGGCCTCCTCAGCCCCCTCCCCACCACCTCCTCCTCAAATTCATTAAGACAACACCCCTTGAGGAGAGAACCAATCAGTCAAGTCCTGGTAGAAATACCTTTTATACAAAAGACTGTAAAAAGGTTGTGCACCAATTACAGAAAAGAGATTAAGTATTAAAGACTTAAACTGAACATGGATAAATATATCAAATCCATAATATGTGCTGCAAAGTCTTTTCAGCATAAGAGAAAAAGACATTTAATCATGGAATCGGAAGGAGCTGCTAATCTTTTGGAATTTAGAATACATAAAAAAACATTAGAGTTTCTCTCAAACAACTAGCCAGCACAAGTAGTATTAAGGAAGTGGTTTTAAACATATCAATAGATTTCAAATTAAGCATGATATAGAATCTGAAGTGAAATGAAGCAACTGATCACTGCAGAAATTGTTCTATCAATGCAGCACTTACACTGCACTGTCCCTAGAGGACACTGACCCAGATTGCCAAGCATTAAACAGTTCCAACATTTAAAACCAAAAGGTTTTAAATTAACAGTTATGGCGAGCCATTCATAATATTTTCACATTTCCCAAAACCAACCAAGAGACATGCAACTAGACATAAAACCTAAAGCAAGTACTCCCTCTACACGAGTACAACACCCACAAGCCCCTTAGGGCAAAACCAAATACAAATAAAAACAAAAACTATATAATACACAATGTGTCATGGCCTCAGTGCTTGATCAGCTCCTGTTGTGCGTTGCATAAAAGAATGGCGAAGATTAAACACTGCTACCAAATATTGGGAGATAATCTGGGTAAGATTGGGGTCAACATCTGCCAGGGCCAGTAAGGACAAATTGTGGGGAGTTCTATCGTTAAACTTTGAACAAAATGCAATTAAGAGCTCCTGACGCAAAGAATCATACAGGTGGCATTCGAATAGAAGATGTTCTGTCGTCTCCACCTGTTGATGATCAAAAAGTCTCCACCTGTTGATGATCAAGAGCACAGACTGTCAGCAAACTGGGTAGCACTGAAGCATCCCTCCAATAGCTTCGTTGGGAGAGCATTAAAGCGGGCACTCGTGAATAGCTGTTTCCCCCTCTGAGTTAATTTAGAAGTCAGGTAATGGGCCATGTGAGAGCTGGTTGGTATAAAGTGGAGGTAGTCTCGCATGTAGGGGGAGGCTCGAATCATAGCATATTCCTCCTGCTTAACAATGTCCACATGCCTGGACATAAGCTCCCTTTTAGCCACAACGGGGTTCTTTGCTTCCCAGTAGCCAGGATTAAAACCCAGTTTACATAGATGATGCTCTACTGTCCTCTGCCTTTATAGGGATCCTCCATCCAAAACTTAGCCAGTCCTGTCTGCTGTGCGTAGCTGGTTTTAACCCAGAACTTCCACACTTGGCCCCAGACTACAGCCGACTAACGCTGCTGGCCCACCTCCATCTGAACTGCAGCATATGGCGTGCCCTTTGGGACCCTCAGTAACCTCTGATAGGCACGAGCCTGCACACCATCCAATTTGCTAAGACTGTGCGAGATCGGGGGGGGGGGGGGGGATCTACAGCTCAGCCCCAAAGAGGAGCTGTGCTCGAGTCTTTGCATTTAGAACCCCAATTGGTGGTACTAAAGTGGTTCTTCCAGAGTTGCTGAAAAGCTTAAGTATCTCATGGGCAGAACCCTTGGCAGCTGCTAAAGCCTTTCCATAATGCTCCTCCCAAGCACTCATGGCCTGAAACAGCAAGCCCAGGTACCTAAATATTTTAACCTGGGCTACCGGTTGGCCATTTAATGTCCAAGTTAGAACCTTCCTTGACTTAGAGACCACCATTATTTTGGATTTCTCGTGATTTATCACAGGTTTGTTGGACACACAAAAGTCTAAAAAGCAAGCCAATTGTGTGTTCATTCCCACTCTGGTCTGAGACATTATTGCAATATTGTCAGCAAAGAGCAAGCACCCAACAGGACGATCCGCCAATTTGGGGGGAAAGAAAGAGGACTGAGCAAGCAGGGGAATAATATCATTAATATATAAATTAAATAGTACAGGGACGAGCACACACCCCTGTCTAACTCCAGAGAAAGTGAAAATCTTTTCAGTCAGGTGCCCCTGACAGTCAGTTTTAACTTCATGTTAGATCCTCACTTGAAGTTGACGCAGTATATAACACAGCCTGGGATCCATCTGCATTTGCTCCAGCCTAGCCCATAAGATGTCCCTGTTCACCATATAAAAGGCCGATCTCAGGTCCAGAAATGCTACATAAAGCTTCTCATTTTTCCTCTGATATTTTTCCATGAGGTGATCAAGCACTAGATACTGTTCCAACATGGACCGGCCCTTCTGGAATCCTGCTTGTTCAGGATGTAATATTTGGCATTCTTCTGTCCAAAATGTTAACCTTTGCAGGAGCCATTTCCCATAGATCTTGCTAACCACACACAACAGACTTATTGGCCTATAATTTGCAGGCATTGACCTATCACCTTTTTTAAATACTGGGACTACCACTGCCCGCTCCCAGTTACCTGGGATGATACCTGTATTATTAAGGGCCGTAAAAAGTGCGGATAACAAAGGCACCCACCAGTCAAGTGCCTGCTTGATCATCTCAATGGAAGTCATATCTGGACCTGGAGCCTTCCTGTTTTTAAAGGTCTTAATCAGCTCAACCACGTCATCCTCGAATACCAGGAGCCATTTGGGATAAAGAGTTAAATTTTCCCTTACTATATGGGTATCTGATCCGCCAGGCTCACCTGCATATAAAATATGAAAGTGGAGGACCCAGAGCTGATCTGGAATTGTTACTGGAGGCGGCCCTGGTCCTCTCCCCCTCCCTTCTACCAGCCATCAGCCAGAACCTGCTTGGGTCTCTAGATTCTGCAGCTTTAATTAAGTTATTCCAGTACTCCTCCCAATAACAATATTTCTTCTTTTTGACTATCTGCTTAAAAGCCCTCTTAGCCTGGAAATATTCTGGAGGTAACATTGGTGAATTTCCCCTTCTGTAGTCTTTATAAAAGGTGACCACTGCCTTCCTAGCGGCCCTACATTCCCAGTCAAACCATGACTTGCTATCAGGAAATTTGGCAGTCTTCCTGCTGGGCCTAGCACAATGAGCTGTCAATTCCTGCTGCAGTTTCTCCGCCAATTGAGAGTATTGATTGATGACCCCTTGTGCCTCTGAAGTACCTAAAATATCTATTCTAGCTTGAGACGCCTCAGTGTCTGACACAAAGATCTCCACAAAAAAGGAGAGGGCATCCCTAGCTTTTATAGGGGGATTGCTCATACCTGGCGGAGTAGAAAATGAAGCAGGGGAAGAAATCCCCTCCTGTGCTAAATACCTCCCCCGCCACCCCCCAATGCAATGGGGCCAAAGTTAAACTAAGGGGGAGGTGGTCGCTTGCCTGAAATACATCGACCCTAAAATTCCTGATCATAGGGGCGACTTCCATAGATATGGTCATGTAGTCTGTCACGCTTGCACCCCTGGGGCACAAATAGGTGAACTCCCCCTCCCGATCCCCGAAACCTGTACCATTTAAAACAAAGAGGGAGAACTCCACCAGTATCTTACATAACAAAATGCCTGAGTTGTTTACATGGGCATCTTTTGGGTGGCAGGAATTGAACAAAGTAATTTCCCTGTTTGTTATACCGTAGGGAACCATTGCCTCATCATCTATACCCATCCTGGCATTAAAGTCCCCTGCTAGTATGACTTTAGCCCTTGGGTATAGAGCCACTATTTCCTCCAAAGCGGTGTTTACCTGGGGCCAAAGCGTGTGCTGATAAGTTTTAGCATTGGCTGGGGGAATATATACTGTGGCTAGAATAATTTGAAATCCCCCAAGATTTAATACTAAAGCAAGAAAAGAGAGGGGACGATGGAAAACTTCCTCAATGGTGGCACCCAATGATTGTTTTATCAAACATGCCACCCTCCCACTTGGACGGCCCCGGCTGCTGAGGAAACTGCCGGAATTATATGGACAAGGTAATGATCAAAGGACAGACCCTCCTTAACCCAGGTTTCCTGCAGGAGGAGGATATGAAATTGACCGATAAAGGCTCCAACGTCAGGTATTGTTAATAAGTGTGACCAACCAGCCACATTCCAAGAGCACATCTTAAGGCACCCAGTATCGTGACACTGCAACCGTCAAGAAATCTGCACTGTTGGTTGACTAGAGGAATGGTCAGTTGTGGACTGAGTCATTGCCACATTACTTTTATCTATCTCTGACCTGGGAATATTCAGGAAAATTGAAGAGTTCATTGATGGTAAAGAGGAACTAGATGGCAGACCTTGAGATTGCCTCCTTTCCTCTGGGGTTGTTTCACCCCGAGTATGTTGGCTTACTATATACAATTCATTATCAGACAATGGTGAAGGGGTGGTGAAACCAAAGTCTCTAAAAGGGAATCCACGCCCCTATCTAAGCCCCCTGCAAGTTGTAATAATCTTTCATGGATGGACACTGGCTGTGAGACTGGCTGGGGTACTAGCTGGAGTTGATCATCTCCTCCATACTTTCCCAATGAGGTCCCACCCTCCAAGATTACTGAGGGCTCCTTAGAGCAAGGAGGATGATTGGGTTTAATCTTAAAAAGGAACCAATGGCCTGATATTAAGGTCCTTAAGCACCTTGCCCACATGGATACCTCATGTTGAAAACAAGTACTCCTTAGCCAGAATTTCAGCTGCAAAATAAGGCATACAAAAGTACACTATGAGCCTTTGCAAATGGTAGTGGGAGGGAAGTACTTGGAAGGCATGCACTGCCCCTGAGGGAACCCTGCCTAAAATACACCCCAAATGGTGCACTATTGCCTGCCTGGAATTCCAGGCAGGGAAAATGTCACCCAGCGGAGGATGAATTCTAAAGAAGACGGCCCCTGTTACTGGAACCAGCTTGCTAGGGATTAAAGAAATAAAATCCCCACCACAATTTGGGGTAGCACCCCTAGGCTGGCCAGATCAATCAGAACCTTGTTCTAAAAGGGGGGGGCATTGGAGGGGGAAGGAGTACAGGTCAAACCCTGGGTTAGCAGTTTACAAGTGGAAAATCAAATCAAATGAGTTAGACAAAAATTTCTGTTGGCATTGTAAAAGAGAAGCAATACCATCAAGCTTCTCAAGCAATGTGTGTTGGATCTCTCCCAGGAGATGACACTTTCTCCAGCAAAGCACAAAATGAGGAAGTCGGCAGCACTGTGCTGCAATCACTATCTGATAGAGAGAGGTCAGCCTCCTGCATCAATGATGGATCCAACAAGCCAGAGTCAAAATCCAAAGGGCCTGAATCCACCTCATATACCGGAGGAGGAAGTGGATCATTGGAAGAGTCAGAAAGATCTGGCAGCAGAGTCTTTACCCCCTCCCCAAAGGCATGAGATTTAGATCGGAGAAAATAATCGTTGTCCAAGGATTGCTGTTTACCAGAAAAAGAGCCTGAAGTCAGAAGAGATTTCTGTCCTTGCAGCTTCCTGGCCTTCCCCACCATGCTCCTCCATTCCGCAGCACTGCAGCTTACGTCGGTCCTAGATGACAGGCACTCCAGCACCCGGCCTGCACCTAAGGCTGCGCACACAAGGGCGCGCCTTGCGCGCACAACCCTTAGGTACGCATGCCGAGGGCTGGCTGCCGCTTATATCCGGGAGAGGAGGCTCAGCTCTCTGTCGGTCAATCCACGATGTTCCTCCACAGGCAGTTGATCAGGTAAACTCAGCGCAGCTGTAAGAGCACCCCACCCCTCCAGTTGTCACGGGTCCCCAGGCAGCAAACCCACAGGCAGCTAAGCACTAGTGAACCCAGCCCACAGCTCAGTTCTCCCTCCAGACCCCCTCCTGTCACCATACCTTAAGTTCTATACTTTCAACTTATTACTTCACCACATCACTATTTTTCACCTTCTCTACATCCGTCCCCCCTCAACTTTAAAGATCACAATTCTGTCGTAACAAAGCATATTACGTTGTTTCACACTCTAAAAATTAAAGAAATGAATTACTTATACACATGCCTTAATGAGTTAATCTATACCTAGTACATATCACACTATTAACTTTTAAATTTCAGATACAGAGTAAAAAACATCAGTACATTGATTAACTTGTTAAAGCGTGTTTCTTTATTCAGAAACTAAGAGGGAGGATGTGTGGAGGGGCTGGGAGTCAGTGGGGAAGGGAGATTTGCCCCAGCACACCCCAGCTGGAATGCACGGAAGCGAGGCCAAAAGGTTTAATCCTCCCCGAGGCAGCTGGATGCAATCTAGTGGATCCAGCCACCTGGGGGACATTTAAACTGGCTTCCCTGTCCCAGTACACCCTGGTTGGGATGCGCTGGGGCAGGGAAGTGGCGATAGGGGTTGAATCCTCCCCAAAACAGCCGGCTCCAGTCAAGTGGATCCAGCCACCTGGGGGACATTTAAACTGGCTTCCCTGCTCCAGTG
>QEPC01002013.1:475910-519582 GCA_003113815.1 Sphenodon punctatus
GCTCCTAATTCCTGCTGATACCCTCCATCCAGTACAATGTTACCCGAGGCCTGTGTACTCGTATCCTCACCACATGAACCAGCCAGCCATCATTCTCAATGTAACCAAGCCAAGCACATGCACTGGAGACCTTGCATCTTCGGGAACGTTACACCCCTTCTCTCCCTCTGTTCCCCTTCCTTCTTCTCCACCCACCCCCCCCGCCCCGCCATAACAGAGGCACAATTGCACCTCTATAAACATAAGACAGTCCTTGCTCAGAAGAGCCAAAATTAAACAATACAGGTATAGCTCCAGAGAAGAGTGAAAAAAAAGTCATGAACATGTTTTATTCCAGTGCACCAGCAGTCTAAACACTGAATTATTTTGCAGACATCCTAGAATAGCAAATTAACCTTTTTGTGTGTTAAATATAGGCAATGTGGATTTAAAAAAAATAAAAGCTGCCTCCATGACTGGAGTACACACAATGATGCTCAAAGCGTCAATTTTTGACCATATGGCAAAACAAGTAGGGCAGTGATAGATTAATAAGGTACTACAGAACTAGTGAAAATTATCTTCTGCTTGATGCAGTAGAAAAGGGAGAGCTAGTGAAGAGATGCAGAAGGGAAAGTCTTGGTTGAAGTGATTAGTCAGGGAGAGACTGTACTTACCTCTGTAGAGTTTTACAAGAGACTAGCTGTAGAAATGAGCAATACTTTATAGTTCAGTGTAGATTTTAATTTATTTTATAATCATCACTCCCACATTTTAGTAAGCACTATTCTAGACACAAGAGCTATCGAGAACAATTCCCTACAGTATACGATACCTCTGCCAAGAGTTTAAACTTTGACTTTTTGCCACTTCTAGCATTTGACTCCAATGGCCACCAAGGTGGCCATCTTCAAAAGGATGGGACACTCCTTGTAGAGAGAAATGCAAATCTATAATGGCTATTATGAGGGACACAAAGTGGTTCAAATGATCTCTTATTGGACCAACTGCTGTTGGTAAAAAATGTCACTTGGGACCAACACAGCAACCAAACACACTCTTAATGGCTATAAGAAGCCCCCTTCCCCCAATTTTTACCTCATCCTTCCCCAAATGGCTCCGGGTGGCTTACGAAACATATAACACAGCATAAAAACCTCAACCCCAAACTTTCCTTTCACCCTTCCCCAACCCCAGCTCAGTCCACCCCTCATCCCAACACCCAGCCACAACCTGCCAGCCAAACCCCTATCCTCACCTGCCAAATGCCTTTTTTAAACAAAAAAGTCAGACTCCAAAAACAAGAACAAGCAGAACAGAGTGTGTCTGAACCCCCATATTTTCCCAGGCTGCACTTCTGAAGTTGCACCACATTGTCAGATTTGTTGAATATTCAGTAGGTGTCAATTACAAAACTGGGATTACGGCTTTCATGATGAGTATTCAAAGCAGCATGCTGGTTCTCAACTAGAAGTTAACCTAGTTCCAGATTGCTCAGAAATCTTTCAGAATTGACTCAATGGCTTTATCCTACACATTACATAGAATGCGCTCTTATTCCATTTTACCTGTGCAGGAGAGCTAGCCTCTTCTTGTTTCTTCTTTTTCTTTTTCTTCTTTTTTGATTTACCACTTGTAGTACTCTGCAGGATGGTGTCTTCTTTTTCCTTCTCATCCTCTGAAACCTAATGGTAAAGTAAAAAGGTTGAACGTACAGAAAGGATATTTCCCCACTGTAACTGCTTTTTACTGAAAAGGTTGTACATTAAAGCCAAGTGCTTTTATTTTAATTTTAAGATTCATACACACTTGTGCTTACGTTTTTCATGCTATAATAAGAATCCAGAAAGTATTAACAGAGAATGTGATGTTTTAATATACCTTCTGAATATCAGATAATGGTTCCTCGGGCTGTAGACCAGAAGAAGCTGCCTTTTCTTCATCTATCCAGTTTCCCCACTCCTCTGCTGGTGCATTCCAATCAGAATTGGGATCAGTAGAAGACCGACCATCTGTGAAAGTTAAGAAGTTAGTTTCAGAAAACTTACTCTGCAATAAAACTGAAGTGCCTTTTCCAACTTTTAGAAAAATCACTAATTAGGATATCCTGAGCTGTGAAAATAAGTGAATATTTGCACTATAGGTTTTATAGCTTTTAAAAAAAAGGATAGATGGGAGACTATTTTAGAGTACATATACACTTATGTGCAAGTGGTTATGTATCTTGCACACTGCAGTGAATCTGAACTGCTATGTGCCAATTGTGTAATATTATGGAACTGTAAAGTGTAAATGCCAGACTAATGGCAGGGGAATACAGCAATGTTCCTACTAATTATTTTTTCCAGTGCATTATTCTGTATCACGTGCGTGCACAAGAACTGAAACCTATACATGTAACATTACTCTGTATGATGAAGAAAAATATTAGAATATTTGTGAGGAGATACTGATACGAGATGAAAAGCCAATCAGAAGTGTGATTGAAAATAAGCTTGAAGAAATTTAAGGCTAAAGAGATTTATTAATGGGAAAGATAATGCTGAACTAAGGGTACAGTGACAGACTTCAGACAGCTTAAATAGTATTTGTTTCTCTTTCATACGAATGTCAAGACTTCTCCATCACCAAGTAAAATGCTGCAGATTTACATTTTTCACCTAGGGGGAGGTTTAAACTTTAATGCCAATATTCCAGTTAGTGTTCAGAGAGCTAGACAGATCTTGGTTGCTGCGTTCTATGCAACACTCTTCCTCTGGAGGTTTGCTTGAGCCCGAGTCTCCTGGGCATCTTCTGGAGGCACTGTAAAACGTTGGTTTGGTATGGCATTTGGCAGGTGTGGATAGGGGTTGGGGTTGTATGGGAGGTTGTGGGGTAGGGAGGTTTTCAGAGGAAGTTTTAGGGGTAGGGTTCCTGGGAAGGGAATTGGTTTTTTATATAAGTTTTAGGGTTTTTTAGATTGTAAGCCATCCTGAGACATTATGGGAAGCACAGCATACAAGTTTAAACAAATCAATACAAAATTTTTGCCAAAACACTGACTTCCCACTTGATGGTACCAGATAAGACTGTCTACTCTTCCACTTTTTTATCTGATCTGAGTTTATTTGTGCATATAAAACTCTTATTTGTACCTGGGGCAGGCAACAATATACTTATGCACAATACATCAGTCAATCATCTTTATTAGTTCCAAGATACCTACGACAACATTTGCTAATAAAGCTGTTTGCAGCTTGTTCAAGATGTGGCAGGGCGGCTGCTTACTGGTTTAGGTAGCCATGATCATATGCCCACACTGCGTTCTCTGCACTGGCTGCCTATGTAACGGCGGATTGAGTTTAAGACTGTGCTACTGGCCTGAACTGTATAGGCCCTGGCAATATTTGGGACTTGCTTCTCGAGTATTGCACTGCTGGGTATCTGTGCTCAGAAACCACCTGCGTTTGGGGATCCCGCAACTGCACTTTAAGTTCAGGCCCTTCAGTATGGAACTTGGTCCCTTCAGATGTAAGTCTTAGTTCCTCTCTCCTCACCTTTATTTTGCAGGTGGTTTTAGGATTCACTACTTGTTTTCCTTTATTTAAATTTCTTGCCCTGCCCTTCCCTTAAGTGACGTACAATAGTAAACACACAGAATACATTAAAATCCCTTTAAAACCCCCACCCTAAACCCACCCACCAAAAACCCTATTCCCGCCTGTCAAATGCTTTCCAAAGAGAAAGATTTTACACTGCCTCTGGGATATGTTTGGGCTCTGACGGATTTCCAGGGGAAAGGAGTTCCACAATACTTGGGCAGCAATTGGGAACGCCTCTCTGTGGGCCCTTGTTGTATGAACAAGAATGGCAGGTGATTCTCGCAAGAGTGCTCCCAGTGGACCACAAGGATCATTGTGGAGCATGTTAGGAAAGGCTATGCTTTCAAGTATGTGGGGTCCAGGCTGTTTAGGGCTTTAAAAAGGGCAAAACGAGCAGCTTGAATTGTGTCGAGAAAGCTATAGGCAACCAATGCAGACTAAATCACAGGTGTAACGTGCTCACAGCAACCAGTCCCCAAAAGGAGCCAGGCTGCCCCATTCTGCACCAGCTGCAGCTTCTGAACAGTAACCAAGGGAAGCCCCATGTACAGCACATTGCAGTAATCTAGCCTTGAGGTAATGAAGGCATGGATGATGGTGGCCAGATCTGAACCAGAAAGGAAGGGCCTCCACCTCCTCACCAGATTGAGTTGCTGAAAAGTGCTCCTGGCCACCGCCACAACTGGATGTTCCAGGTGCAGCAAGAGATCCAGAAGTGCTCCAAGGCTGGGAACCTGGGTAACCAGAGGGGTCCGGACCCCATCAAGGACAGGAGTCCCAATCCCCTCCAAGTCATAAGGTTGGCCATTATCACTTCAGTCTTGGCTGGATTCAGCTTCGAATCAGCTCACCCTCATCCAGTCATTGGGCAAACACTGAAACTGCAGGACCTGGGGTCGGATGAAAAAGGAGGTAGAGCTGAGGGTCATCAATATAATGATGGCACTTCACTCCAAACCATCTTGCCCAACGGCTTCAGATATACATTGAACAAGGGAAGAGACAAGATGGAACCCCTGTGGGACACCACAAGGGAGGTCCCAAGGGGACAACGTGCAATCTCCCATTACCACCTGCTGAGACCTCCTTAACAGGAATGAAAAGAGCTACTGAAGTCCATGCACCCATGCCAAGTCCTGCAGTCATGTCACCACCACCTCTTGATCAACTGCATCAAAGGTCAAAATTCTCTTTGTCATTCTCCAGGTGTAGATCATAGACCAAGGCCACAAGCTCAGTCTCCATTCTGTATCCCAAATGAAAACGTGACTATAAGAGGGTCCAGGAATCCAATAGCATTGAGACGAGGCTGAAGTTGCTAAGCAACCACGTTTGATAACCTTCCCCAAAAAAGCAATAGGTGGCCGGGGAGTCAGTATCCAAAGATATGTTTCTTGAGCATGGGCTGGACAACTGCAGTTTTAAAGTTGTCCAACAACCTACCCTCCTGAAGGGAGGCGTTGACAGCTCCAGCCAGCAGCAGCCCTAATGTCTCCGGTCTAGCTTTCATCAGCTAGGATGGAAAGGATCCAATTCACAACTGGTTGCCCACATCGCTCCAAGCACATCCTCAGTCATCAGTGAGGGACACTAACTGATCCAAACAAACAGGACAAGGCTTGAGCTTCCACAACTCCAAACTCTGACGTCAAGTAACAGCACACAAGTTGTGGTGAATACAAGTGATTGTCTACCAAGTAGTTAATAATGTCACAGCGGTGAATAGAAGACTATTTCACTGCAGACATATACTGGACTAACCAGGCCATTCACCCCCGAAACAGCTCTGTAGGAAAAGACTGCAGATGCTAGGATAGCAGAGAAGAAAGTTTTATTCGCTGCCATCACAGTCGTGGCATAGTCTTTCAAAAGTGATCTATGCCACAAACTGTCAGCTTCAGCGCAAGTCGAGTGCCACCTGCTCTCTAAATGCCTACCCTCCTGCATCAACTGCTTCAGGTCCCCTGTATACTAGGGGGAATCTATGTTGGTGCAACTGTGCCAATGGCTGTGGTCAAGTTGTCATTCCACAAGGCAACCAGGTCATCAACAGAGTAGCTGTTAAGGTCAGTAGGTAAATCCCCCAGAGTGTTCTGGAAACCAATTGGATCCATTAGTCTCTAAGGGCAGACCAACCTAACTGGTCCACCACCCCTACGGGAGCACAGGAGGGCAGGAATCTGGGCGTTCAGAAGGCGATGGTCTAACCAAGACAATGGTGTTGTAACACCCCCACAATCAGAACTTCTGTCTCCAGGCTGGGGCAAAACATTAAATCCAATGTGTGTCCTGCCAAATATCTGGGATAGACCCATGGTTGCCGTGGAGGCAATGAAGTCCCACTCTGGCCCCAAAAGGTTAGTCTCAGCATGTATGCTGAAGTCATCCACCAGACTAAGTCTGGATGACCAACTTCAAGACCACCTCTGAGACCAACTCAGTCAGGGGATATAAAGAGGGAGCAAAAGGACACCTCTCTCTTTTGATTTGTTTTAAACTTTGATTTTTATTTTAAATGTATTTTATATTGTTTTTATGTTGTAAAGCACTCCAAGTGTCATTCTGGCATGGGGAGGTTGGAGTGTCTGTATGCTAGAATTACATTTATTATTAAAAGGGCTGAAATGAGCTCTCAAAAAGCGAAGACTCATCAAAATCCCGGTTCTCAACTTGTCCGAGATGTATTGAAAAAGGGGACTTTTTTTGTCAAGTTATTGGTGAGAATGTTTTGCACATGCACAAAATGGAGACACTATTGCCGCCCATATGGTTAAGGGCAACGGCCATTTTTGCTCATGGACAAAACCGTCTGGCAGCTATTTGTGCATGTGCAATGATTTTCTCATTTAAAAAATAAATAAATAAAAAATTCTTGCCCAAGAACTCACTCCAGAAGCAAGATCTCAGTCCCAGTTCTTGAACTCGTGGGTTTTCTCAAAAGAAAAAAAAATTCTCTTCTTGTTCAGTCCTAATTACTAAAGTTTGCGAGTAAGGCACTTGGATGTCTCACTGAAAGTGAATTCAAATGTTTGTGTTATATGCCTCAAGGTAGGTGTTATATACCCCTACCCTCTTTAGGCATATATATACGTGCGCATAGAGAAAGTTTTGAAAAGGAACATACTTAACCCAGACCATTCATCATCAACGTGGGGCTGATTACGGCTCAAGTCCCACTGGAAGTCAGTAGTACCAGGCTGAGAAACTGATTCACTATTGGATCCTGAAAGGGGAAGAAGGTATGCTCTTAATAGGGTGCTTCTGAAACTGAGTTCATATTTGGTCCTGTGTCAATGGTTTCTCTCAGTCGTCATTAAAAATAAATAAGCCAGCTAAAAAGGCAGAAAAGGTAAGTCCTGCCATACAAGGAAAAACAAAAGTGCTGCTTCATGGCAGTTTATTTTGCTAAGCTGTTTAGTTCATACAGCCTGTGATCCACAAGTCACTTATACTCTGGAATAATCCACTGGTACCAACAAAGTGGTTTGTGAATAGCAGCTGTAACTTTCAAATATTCATGCTATGAAAGGGAGCACCTACAGAAGCATGAGAATAATAAATAGATGAAGGTTTCCAGAAAAAGTTTTGGTTGGTCAGGAATTTTGAATTATTGGAACACTCAGTGAAGGATCATTTGTGTTTTACTTAAATTCTTGGTAGTTTCCAAGAGTACCTGGGAAAAGCAAGCATCAGTCTCGCGATTGCACTGCTTTCACATTTAAACTGCTCATGCAAGACACGGGTATAAGTTTACTAACATGCACCACCAAGATTACCTGTAATCTTAGTGGGCTTAGTCTGGGGAAAAGGTCAGATTTTAACTTTTGATTTATACTAAAAAATTAGAGAAGTACAAGAATCCCATTGTTTCAAAAGGAGTCGGGCAGTTTTTGTACAGGGAAAGCGAGAGGGAGCCCATACTACTTATTTCCATCACAGCAAACGTTTCAGATCTTTTTTAGGAGAGGCTTCAAGAATGCTTGGAAAACTTGGGCCATCAACCAAGACACCATGAGTGTAGATCTTTTCAGGAAGCAGGATTTCAGAAAGGACTTGTGGATTTGGACATAGATGCCCTCATTCCAAGTGATAAGGCCACACAGCTGAGAAGACATTCTTGGCTAGCTTGGTGCTATTAGGATAAAACACTCTCCTCCTTGAAGCTTGACAGTGCCCTTCTTACCAGATGGATTGGTGCATTTGGAAATAAAGAACAAAAAGCATAGCTGATTTTCCCCTCTAACCATGAATCCTCTCGGAGGGTGGAAAGGACAATTGGGTCACTTACCCTAGGAATTGTCCTTCTGTAGCTTCTGAGGGGGGTTATTTGGATGCAGGGAGTATTCTCCTTCACGGCCAGCAGGAGGCAGCACTGGCTTTCAACTGGGCATGTGCAGGGAGAGCACGCCCTCAATCCCCAGGTGTAACACAGCCGATGGATCAAAGACATCTGAAAAGGAAGAAGAGGCACCCCTTCCAAAGCTAGGGGTCTAACCACAGAAATACCCCCAATCAAGGTTAAAATGAACCCTGAGGTCTCCCCAGTCATAACATCTGGGGTAACACAAAACAGGGGGGGTTGCCAATGCACAGTAAAACCCACCGGGTGGGATGGACTGAATAACCTCCCTCGGAAGCTACAGAAGGACAATTCCCAAGGTAAGTGACCCAATTGTCCTTTCTATGGCTTCTTTGTTCGGTTATTCGGACGCAGGGAGGTAAAGCAGTACCCCCAATTCTGAACGGAAGAACAGGAAAGAATTGCAGTACCCCAGAATTCTGAACGTTCTGGGAAAGAACGGAAGGCAACTGAACCTGCACTACCCACACAGAAAATTACTGAACTTGACTAACCCAGGATCCCTTGCAGAATCCACCTGCCCAAAGTGGCCTTGGCAGAATCCAGAAGGTCAATCCCAGTGTTAGGAGGAAGTGTGGGGGCTCCTCCATGTGGTCGCCCTACAAATTTTACCAAAAGTGGCCCTCGCTCTGAAAGCCCAATTCACTGAGCCCCCTTTGTAGAGTGGGTCAAAATACTCGGCGGCGGCAAAAGCCCCGCTGCTCTGTAAGCATCCATGACGAGGATGAAATTCACTTGAAGATTGTCTCAGACGCTTTCCTCCCCATCGAGCATAGTAGGTAGCTGACTAAGAGGCTCGAAGTTGCCTAAATGACTCTGTACGATCCAAGTAGATCTTGAGTGCCCGACGAAGGTCCAGAGTAGAACACAACTTCTCTAAATGATGCTGTGGGTGAGGGCAAAAAGGAAGAATTATCTTCTGCCCCAGGTGGAGACTAGAAATAATCTTTGGGACAAAAGGAAGGGTCTAAATGTAGTATGACCTATTCCTTATGGAAGATACACAGGGTAAGGTCCATAGAGTGCGCCCCTATTCCTGACACTCCTAGCTGAGGTAATTGCAATGAGAAAGGCTACCTTAATTTATAGAAAGTATAAGGAGACCTCCCTAAGGGGCTCAAAAGGAGGACCTGTAAAGGCCTTAAGAACTACATTAAGGTTCCAAGAAGGAAACCTATGAGCTACAGGAGGGGAGAGTGGACGTGCGGCTCGTAAGAACTGTTTGATGTGCAGAAAGGCATACTCTCCCCACCTCCCCACCCCCCGTGCAAGTGTACTATCTAGAGCAGCCAGTTGCCTAGAACGTTTACTCGGGCGCAGGTCCTCCTGTAGAAACTGAAGAACCTGAGCAACTGAAGGGGATCGAGTAGATACCTGATTGGTCCCAACACCAATCAACAAATACCCTCCAGGTACATAGAAGCACCTACTGGACTTAAGCTTAGATGCCAGAAGGGTCTTAATTACTTTCCCGGAGTACCCTAGACCACAGAAGGTTTGGATTTCAATAGCCAAGCAGTTAGTCTCAGAAACCCCGGTTGTTCGTTGAGCAGGGGACCTTGACACAGTAGATCAGGGTCGCGGGGAAGCGCCACTTTCTCCCAGGCCAACGAGCTCACTAGGCCCGTGAACCACGGTCTGCAAGGCCAGTAAGGGACCACTAGAATCACATCGGCGTGTTCAATTTTGCATTTGTGTATCACCCGCCCTATGAGGGGAAAGGGAAAAATAGGCATACAGCAGACCCTTGGGCCACTGGTACCTGAGCACGTCTTGTGCCTCAGCTCTGGGATGGCATCCCCCGACGAAACATACTGTCTTGGCGTTTGACAGAGAGGCAAAGAGGTTCATTATCGGTTGGCTGTATCGGAGTACTATTAAATGGAATGCTGATCTGCTGAGGGACCAGTCCCCTGTATCCACAGCCAGTCTACTTGCACGTTGTTCATGTTCAGGATGTGTACTGCTACACGTGAGAGGTGATGTTCTGCCCACGTCAGTCAAGTTGCTTCCGTATGTAGGGCTCGCGACCGAGAGCCCCCTTAGTTGTTCACAGAAGCTAGGGCGGTTGTGTTGTCCGTGATACCATCAGCCCCTGAAGAGAAGCCATGGATTGTAGTGGGTTTCGAGGATGCGACCGTATGGCAGTGATGAGTCTCCTGATCTTGTCTTGCAGTTGATGAGGAATAAATATTTGGTTCTGGAAGGTGTCAACCACCACCCCTAAGGCCGCTTTCAGACCTCCTTCCCACACAGGGGAGTGGGGGGGAGGGGATGCACAGCCAGGATATGGGCGGGGATCGACTGGTCTGAAAGCCCCCCCTTCCCCCAACGCGGCTTTGCTGGCAGAGACACGTAGGGATGCAGAGCTCGATCTGTTCTGCATCCCTGTGTGTGTCTGCCGGCCGTGGAACTCGAGGTAGTTGATGGTCTGTTGTACATGGTGCAGGGCTATCTGTTCAGATGGTGCACGGATGAGTAGGTTGAGTTAGGAGAAAAACACTATGCCCTCCAGGCAGAGGTTTGCTATCAAGGGGATAGGTACCTGTAATCTTAGTGGGATTAGTCTGGAGAAAAGGTCAGATTTGAACTTTTGCTTTATACTAAAAAATTAGAGAAGTACAGGAGTCCCATTGTTTCAAAAGTAGTCGGGCAGTTTTTGTACAGGGAAAAGTGAGAGGGAGTCCACATTACTTATTTCCATCATAGCAAACGTTTCAGATCTTTTTAGGAGAGGCTTCAAGAATGCTTGGAAAACTTGGGCCATCTACCAAGACACCATGACTGTAGATCTTTTCAGACGCCTGGAGAGAGGGAGAGACAAATGCATGTCCGAGTTCCCATTTTAAACTTCTGCAATCTCACTGCTCTGTTTAAGCATTTTAGATCAAGAACTGCTCTGTCCCGTTCTTCATTATCAGGAAGAGAAGTGAGTAAAAACCTCTTCTCTGATGAGGGGACCTGCTCTATTGTTCCAATCTCCTGCAATCTTTGAATTTCCTGCACCATGGCAGAGTGTTTGATCAGGTTGCATGAGATGGGGATACTCGAAAGAACCCTCTTCATTTGTACTTGAGTTCTATTGAGTATCTCCGCACAACTGTGTCTCTTACCCAGATGTCTGTGGTTGCCTGCGCCCATCTGTGTGCGGAGTTGCAGGCGGCCGCCAAGCAGTACTGAGGGAGGGGAACAGCCAGCAGAATAATCAGGATTCCTGCTTCCGGGAGGAAGGGTCAAGCCTTTTGGAGCGAGGAGGGGTTTTTGAACATCTGTTTGGTTTAGACCCACTGCCTCGGTATCCCCAGCCCCGTGACTGGTATGTCTATGAACCGCCAGTGGCTTGGCTCTTCCTTGAGCTGTGCGAGAAGCACTGGAAGGGACGCAAAAATGTTTTTTAAAGGATTGTACTTGATACAAGAAGTGTTTTGCCTAGTTTAAGCCATCTCATGAGGGCCCTAGACACATAAGAGGCTGTTGTAACCATACGTAGTAGATTAGCAAGCACCTCAGGTTTCTAAGGCCACTCTCCACCCCCTTATTGGAGGCATCCTTAGGGAAGACAGCTGCTGCCGTCCAGGGAGGCAGCAGCTGCATCAACCTGAGACACTTTGAAAAGTGGGTCACTGTTTATTAAAGTCATATGGACTGCTGTACCCTGGATAGTTTAGAGAATTTAGTGGGATGTTTCTACTGTGCTCTAATTATTCTAGCGAAAGCCCTATCCAGGGTGACTCCTCGTGAGGTACTGGCTAGACTGGGAATGGAGTCTATCAGAGTCTTCCTCCTCTAAAGAGGGTTCAGATTCCTTTTTCCTTTGAGACTTAAGTGTTATTCTGAGGACCCATTTTACTAGCTTAGGGCCCTGGTTGGAGGGCAGTTCTCTGTCCAATTCTTCAAGGCCTCGTGTTAGGATCTTTTTTATTTCAGGGGGATCCTTTTCAGAGGAATGAGAAGAGATGTCCTGCACGGTCTGATCAGAGTTCACCTGAGAGGCTCCCTCTTGCTCCCATGTGACTCTGGTGGGCCTGACCGTGTGTCTCCTTTTTATTGGAGGGTGGGGGACTGGAGTCAGTCTTCCTTGGGGGAAGCTCACCCTCCTCCCTGCAATCCATGTCCAACTCCTCTGCTTCCAAGGAGGAGCCAATCAAATCCCTGACTGAGGGTTTCTGTGGGCCCCCTTGGGATCTCTGGGCAGGGGGTTGTTTTCCCCTTCCCCGGAGGCCCCTTTTAAAAAGGGACTTTTTTTTTTCTTTTTAAAAAGGGGGTTTAGGCCTGATTCCCCTCTATCCTAGTCACAGCCCTCATGACCTGCTGGGTCTAGGATACCTGCCCCGCCCCCCCCTTACTGTGAGCTGGGAGGCAAAGGCGACGGCCTCTTCCTCTGATCTGTGGGAGGCTCTCTCCTCTTCACGGGAGTAGGCCTTAGTTTGGCTTGCCTCCCAGGCGGCCGGTGCCACCACCGTTTCAATTTCTTTTCCCGCACTGTGGGCTGCAGCCTGGCGGGGGGGTGGCCCAGCGGGTTTTGGCCATGCCTGCAGGTTTCCCCAAGCAAGGGGGCATACCCCTTGGGGATGACCCCCGCACTTGCTTTGCCCCATGCCATACCCTGGGGCTAGCACCGGGGGGGGGGTTGATTAGGAGCGGCCGTGCTACTGAAAAATGATGGCGCCCAGTGGTGCTGTAGCAGATGGGAGGAAAATCCCACCGAACTTTATTTAAGCCCCTGTTTGAGGCAAGAAAGTCTTTTAGGGTGCAGAGCACCCCTGCTGAACTCCTGTCCGGTCCAGAGGCAGACTTTCAACTGGGGATTGAGGGTGTGCTCTCATGGCACATGCACAGTTGAAAGCCAGTGCTGCCTCCTGTTGGCCATGAAGGAGAACATGCCCTGCGTCCGAATAACCAGATGAAGAAGCTCTAGAAGAAATAGCTGACAATGTTTGTAAGGTATATTTTTCCACAACAGTTTTGAGACTGGAGCAGCTGTGCCAAAAATAGGGTGAAAATAACTTTTTCCAGTAGAATTTTATTCACCGAACTCTTGGACTAGTTGAATTTCAATCAGGTGCCCTGAACAGCTGCTCTAAAACTAGAGTAGAACAAGATCCCACTACTTGGGGTTGCTATTCTAATGCTCTTTGTACTGGACACATGCTTGGTGGAGTCCAACAGCTCTTCATTCTGATCCTCAGCAGCTGCCTGCACAAGTAGCCAAGATGTCTAGGCAGCAGGGACATGAGCATCAATAATGCCTGAAATCCTACCTGCACTGCTGTATAAAACACAGACGGTACCAATATTGAGATCAGGATTCAAGCATGGGCAGTGCCACTAGGTCTTGTCTGCCAAAAAAGGTCGAGGTGGCTCCCCCCAAATTAGGCACTGAAAATTCTGAGAGTCTTGTGGAGAACTAGGAATAAAAGTCAGGAAGGTGAAGATGCTATATCTCTGAAATCACTATTCCACTCTCCACTAAAAGCATGTAAATCCAAGTAAGCAGTCAAGAGGCTCTGAAATCAAAGTGCTCAGAGACTTGTCAAGAAGCTTCTTGCTGCAGTGCTGCCTCATGCCTTGGTCTCTTATGTCAAACGTTAATACCACAGAATTCAAATAGTAAAACCCGACTGTCCTGAAAACCCAATGGCCAGAGTAATTTATATAAAAAATGTCAGATCAGGTATTACTGACCACCTGCACCCAAGTTTTCACAAATCTTTGCCAATTTAGCGTCTATGCACAAAATAAACCATCTCTGTGCTCTAGTGCAAACGGTATGTGTGTGTGTGTGTGTGTGGGGGGGTGTCACATCTCTCTTCTGTGAGGCTAGAGAACAGGAAGGATTTGTAACCGATACTGAAGACCGTGTTTGATCTCACTTTTTTGGAGGGAGGGGTGGAATTCGTTATTCTTATTGCCTACCAGAAACTCATTCCACACCAAGACTAAATTTGACAACTTGGGGTGAAATTCAGCTCCATAAAAGTCAATGGGAGTTTAGCCATTGACTTCAATGGGAGCTGGATTGTGCCCATGGTTTTCTAAAATTTAGCCATTTCAAATTCTGAAGAGCATGTAGTTATACTTAAATTAGGATTTTGCAAAACAGTCTTCTCTACTTTCAGAAAAAAGGTTTTAAGTTAAACCTACCAGAAACTGCAGGATTCAGTCCTAAAGAACTGAAAGTAGAAGAACTTGGTTCAGAGGCATTGATCCTTCCATCCACACCAGACCAGGCACCTGGGAAAAAGATACACCTTATTTTGTAAAACTGAAGGTAACTAATGTCAACTAAGATTAGATATCTAGGAATAGGATTCAGGAATTCTGCAGAACTGCCGTGTTGGAAGTACAAACATCCCGGTATTATTCTGCTCTTATGTTTTTCGCCAATTATTAAATAGATCAAATTCCTAGATCTGGTCTGTCTCCCTTCACCGGTTTGCAAACCTATCTAGCATTGCAATATTTAATACCTCACATCTCTTAAATTGTTTAAACAGTTATTTCTACAATTAAATAGAAGACAATCCATTACTGATTAGCAGCCCCTTCACAGAAGCAACATCTAAGCCCAGTGATCAGCAAGACATCAAGAATCTGAGAAGGGTTCCAGCAGGCCTTTTCTATGCTGCCTTTCAATTCCTGTAGTATGTCACCAGAAGTCTCTTCCAACTAAATGGAACTCGTTTTGTTTTTTAAATTTAATCTTCTTGCTTAGTATGCTTACTACAACAGTCACTTTCAGTATACTAATGTTGCCCAAAAGTTGCTTCTAGCCAGTTTACACTTCCCATACCATGAGTCAGTCACCACTCTCTGGCAGGAGAGAGGCATGACAAGGAGGAGGAGGAGGAGGAGTTGTTAGGGCAGCAGAACCAACTCATGCAGCAGTTTGCCAATCAAGCCTCTTGAGCAGCAGCTGCCATCCTACAGGGACAGGCAGATCACTGCCTTGGAGTCAAAGGTTCGTCTTATCAATCCCATCAGCCCTCCCACGCTCTCCCCAGTAATGATCACTAACCCTTTCAGGTTCCTGCACTCATAGTGCAGTAGAGAGATAGAAGTAGTAGAGAGAAGTCTCGAGATTTCCCTGCTCTGTAGTTCAACTTCCAGCTGACCTATTGCACCCATCAGGAGAGGTATGAGAGGCAGATCCAGCAAGGTCAGTAAGAACATAAAAGCAGAGAATCATGTTTACTGTCTGAACTGTCCTTAATGATCAGAGCCTTGTATAAACTGCATTACTTTACCACTGCACATTAGGTTGTGCAACAGTTTAATGCACCTTGTTCTAATACTTTTTGCTATAAACATACTGTGACTTCCCAATGCAATGAAAGACAACCTTGTTAAAACAGTAAGTAGTGGAGGCAGAAGTTGACTGCTAACTGGTATACAGAGGACACAAAATGCTTAAATAAGAATGTACTATAATTTAAAAAACATAAGTATCCAAAAGACAAAGCTGCAGTGAAACCAAAATGTTGATTTCCTAGAGAAACACCTCAAGTTTCCCTATCCCCCTACAGCAGTCTCGCTGGTTTTGCAAAGTCTAACCCTCTCAAAGAGCAGTTAGGGTACTACCGGCAGCATGACAGACCATATTGGCAGAAGACACCCATTTCTAGAAGGCATAATGAAAGCCTTTCAGTCTCTCTCAAACATTGTGCATCATACAACATCCAGTTATCACCACTGGGAACATTCCCAACTACATAAAGCACCATAGTTTTCAGTTTCCACAAGGCACATTCCAGGGCAGTCGGACGTGTGTGTCATGGACGAACATAGGGTCACACACGTGTAACACGGGCCTACATGTAGACTACAAGCCTAGTAAATATGTAAAGCACAACATGCAACATGTATGTAATGTTACAATTGAGAACTGTAAAACCCAAATCAGGACTGTGACACTTGACCAAGCTCCAGGAAATAGGAAGACAGTTTGGTGATTTGCCCAGACAGAGACATTTATATGCTAATGCGGGTAGCCACTGCCTATGTGCAAGAGACATAGAAAAGCTGATAAAGGGAACAAAAGGAATTCTAGAAGCCTCGAGAAGATACGAGGAGTTTCCTCCTGGGGATATAAGGAGTTGTACCCCAGAGGGGGAAGGGACTATCAGGAACTCACTCAACATCTTGCAGCCAGGAAGGCTGGAAGTTATGAACTGAGAGACAGGACTTTGCTTTCTAGCAACTCTAAGACAGAAGGCCCAGTCGCTTACATCAAGGACTGAAGAACTTATGGACCTTTGCAGGGTAAGATGCTTATTTAGGAACTCAACCAGTATAGACCAGGAATGCGTTATGTTTACCTTTGATTTCTAGTAACCACTATCAACAATCTTGCTTATGTAAATCAATCAACTAACTTTTTATCTTTATGAAGAAGTGTCTGTGTCTAACATTGGAACACAAGTGAGCAACAAGAGTTCTCAAGCTCTTGCGAACCCAGAGAGTAAAGAGTCTGTAAACGGGAAGGATCGGGCCCTTGAGTGACAAAGGGGTTGTCCCTGCGGCAGGCTTGAATCAGCCAGAAAGAAAACTGATCCAAGTGGGCTGCGTGCGAGGAAAACGAGTCACTCAAACCTGGTAAAGTGGGGGTGCGGACCTCCAACCCGTGAGAATGTGCTAAGGGTGTAACGGAAGTATCTTCTTGACCAGCTGCAGGCACCTCAGTAAGCCTTTATATGCCATGGCTGCAGATGGCAAGGAGGGTCTTCTGCCGTTATAGCCCTCATGGAAACACTTCCGATCTCTGTGGTGGTTTGAGGGTCAGAAGTCCCATTTTCTGCTTGAAGAATGGCGACTTCCAAAGCATTCTGGCATCACAATCCTTTCCAGACCACCCTAAAAATACACTGATGAAACTGCCACTTACCTACCACAGCTTGTGTCTTAAACTATGCAAAAACCCCTACACGTAATATGTATGAGGAACTGCTATGGGGTGGGTTCATTACGGGAATGTGGGTTCCATCAGCCACTCCAATACAATTGGGGCATCCCATTTTCTCAGTCATCAGTGTGTAAAAACAGATGTGATGCTAGCACAATGGCACCGCAGCAGTCACTTTCTGGGTTGGCAGGAGGTACTTAACATGCCTGCAACCCAGGGGGGCGGTGAGCTGTCCCCCTGCCCCTGGTAGGGCAGGGAGCACAATGAACATGCGGGTGGTCAACCCCGCCCCCACCATGATGGGCAGCCATAGCAGTGCTTGACCCACGGCAGTTTTGGTGGTGGCCAATCAGATGTGTTGGCCCACCTGAGCAACCCTTGGCCTGGAATGAGTGCTCAAAATCTTTGGGTGGACTCATTCTGGGTCAGCCGTCTACCCACCCAGGGAACAGAAGTGTGGCTGAGTCCCTGGAGGGCCATAGCAGGCCCACATCACATCTGTTTTTACCCAATGTCTTCATCTGTAGGCTGTTTTATTCGTGTTTATGTTACATCACCAGACCTCAGTCACACCTAAACCACCACCACCTACATATTTAACAAAGACATACAGAACTTCACAGCCTCCTGTATAGCAAACACTGCCGATTTCATTATAGTAATACACATGCTGAACAGCTCAGGTACTAGAGCCGCCATCAAGCACTGAAACTTCAGCAAGGCAGTCTCCAAAAATGGAAGCTTTGTGCCAAACCAATGGTGAAAAACAGCCAGAGTACACTGCATACCATGCACCTGGCCCTCAGTGCACCACCTGCACAAGCCATACAAAGACTAAAACACCTTGAGCACCCTAAGTCTGCCCTACAAGGAACTGTGCCAAACTCTGTTGAAAGACATGTAGGTATATCATCCAGAAATGTGTATGTGGGCAGGGCTATAAGAGAAACTGCTCAGCATGTCATTAAGTGCACACACAAAACCCTAGCTATAGAAATGAAGCAGTACATGTCTGGTGTCACCAGCATGCTTAGATATTTGTAAAACTTAAAGAGAAAGGGACCTACAAGCTAAGTTTATTTTTGCTGTGAAAGTTAATACCACCTCTCAAAGATATAAGTCCCCCTTAAATGTAAAACAGCAAAAAGATTAAACAAATATTTAGGGAAAGTATTCAAACCAATAAGATGAGTTTTCGTGATTAAGCTTGAAAACACTTTGGATTCATCATCTTTCACTACACATCTATATTGGCTTATAAGTATAAGCAAATTAAGCCATAAATGCATCCACGATGCTCAAATAAGCATTTCTATATTTGTGCCCCTTCTTTTTCAATAGTGAGAAATCAATTTGGTATAAAAATGGAAGATTCAAAGCTAAAACCTCATAAGATGAACTGAATTGGTTTTCTACTCTGGAAAAAAAGGGGGGAAAAAGCAAAGTTCTTAATATGAACTAAGACTATTTCAGCGGAACTCTTAAAAACAGCATTACGGTCCACACTTGAAAATAAAAATATTTACCATCTATGCCCCCAAAAAGGTGCAAGAATGTTCTCATGGAGTAACTTACCTATACCAGAAAACAAAGTGCGCTCACCCCAAGTCCGGCCCACTAGGGACGCACCCCAGTCCTTTCCATTGGTATCTCCCGTATCCTGACCCCAAGCAGATGTCTCAGCCTTCCTCTTTCCAGTTGCAGCTGTTACAGATGACCATTTCTCCTCACCTGCACCCATCTGAGAGGTGATTTTTACAGACTTTTCATTCCAGCTTCCTCCATTTACGGTAGGGCTTTCATTCATTCCAGAAGAAACTTAGAAGAAAAAGAAGACCAGTCAACATATGAAGAGTTAAATACTGATCAATGTTTCAATGGAAGTAATTTCATTAAAATTAGTGGATACAAGAGATATACCTCACCATGCTGCAATATAAATTTAAACATAGGTTAAGCTGTTATAAACCTCTTTGCTTTAAGAGAACTTACCAGAGATGTCAAATATTAGCAGTTCTGCAAATCTGCCCCTCACCTCTGTCAGTTTGCTCCTAACAAAACTGATGTTAACTATTCCAACATTAGAACAAGATTCTTTTGCATTCCTTTTTCTTGCCCCGGCCTGGACCCCAGTTCTCATGTCAATTTTTCAATCCACCACTCTTTCACCTCACTTTCTACATAGTGTAAGAGTGGCTATGCTTTCCAATTACAGAGGGGCTCCTTAAGGCAGGTAAGTGAAGAGCCAGAAGACTTGCCATAGAGGTTTTCATTAGAGACCACCACCATACAACTCTCTTTACAAGCTAACAGAATTCTCATATGCATTAAAAAAGGGGGGGAAGAGGATGACCTAGGGAATTATAGGCCAGTCTGCCTGACTTTGGTACCTGCAAAGTTTTTTGAATGCATTATAAAACAATTAAAAATTGTGAGCAACCCGAGGAACAGGGAATGATAGCTAGCAGTCAATACAGATTGGTTACCAACTAATCATGCAAAACCAATCCAGTTTCTTTCTTTGACTGGATTACTAGCTTGGTGGACAAAAGGAATGCAGTAAATGTAATATCTCAACTTTAACTTCAGTAAGGCTTCCAACATGCTCCAACATGATATTCTCAAAGATGATGGTAAAATGTAGGCTGGATGGGATTACCATTATGAGGGATCACAATTGGCTGAAAAGCCACATTCAACAAAACAATTAATGGAACGGTATCAAATTCAGAGGAGGAATCAAGTGGTGTTCTACAGGGATCTGACCTGGCCCCACTCCTCTTCCAACATCTTCATTAATGATTTGGAGGAGGGATAGAAGAGTATATTCAAGTTAACAGATCACAAAACTAGAACGGGTTGCAAACATGTGGCAAGGTAAGATTAGAATACAGATGCAAAGTATTGCAGATAGGGATAAAAAACCAGAAGCACAAATATAAAATGGAGGATAGTTGGCTAGGCAGTATCTCTGGGGAGAAGAGTCTGGGAGTTATGGTGGATCAAACTGAGCATGCAACTCAGCACTATAATATTGTTACAAAAAAGGCAAATGCATTTTGAGCTGCATGAACAGGTATATTTATTTATTTCAGACATTTTTACCCCACGCATCCTGCCACAGGCAGCTCTGGGCAGCTTACAATCAACAATAAAAACTTAAAATTCTCAAACCAAGGAGGAATTAAAACATCCCTAACCACCCACACTCTAACCCATTCCCCCCACCCACCCCCATCAAAAGCCAGGTGGAACAGTCACGTTTTACAACAGCGTCGAAAGGAGGGGAGATCTGGGGCCAAACGGGCCTCCACCGGCAGGGAGTTCCACAGCCAGAGAAAGCTCTCAACATCAAGGTCCACCGAGTCTGCGGGGAGGCCACGAAGAGAGAACCCCCCAATGAACACAGGGGTCAATCCAGGACCCAGGGAGTGAGGCAGTCAGGCCAAGGCCGTTTAGGGCTTTATAGACAAGCACCGACACCTTGAATCGGGCCTGGAAGACTACAGGCAGCCAGTGCAGAGACCGAAGAACTGGTGTAATATGTTCCCGGTGGCCCAATCCCACCAGGGGACGGGCCGCCACGTTCTGCACCAGCTGAAGTCACTGAACCGTCACCATGGGTAGCCCCACAGAGCGCGTTACAGTAGTCTATCCTAGAGGTTATGGAAGCATGGACGACAGTGGCCAGGTCAGAGTCCGATGCACCACTTGTAACTGGTGAAGGAACTCGTCACAGACTCCACGTGAGCATCCAAGCAGAGCTGCGAGTCAAGGAGCACCCACAGACTCCGTACCTGGGGAACAAGCGGAGGGCAGACCCCATCAATGATGTGGGCTGTCACCCCCACCACCATGACTTCTGTCTTATCGGGATTCAGCTTTAGTAGATTCGCCCTCATCCAATCCCCCACAGCTGCCAGACACCCAGTAAGCACAGAGACTGCCAGGCCTGGGTCCAACGAAAAGGCGAGGTAAACTTGGGTGTCATCAGCATATTGACGACACTGCAAGCCAAACTCCCTGACCACCTCGCCAAGTGGCTGCATATACACATTGAACAGGAGAGGGGACAGAACAGAACCCTGCAGGACTGCACACGGGAGGTCTTGGTATGATGAAAAATAATCCCCAAGCACCTGAGTTCTTCCGGCCAAGAAGGAGCGGAACCAGTCACAAACCGTACCACCCACCCCCGCCCGGTCCCGCAGGTGCATCACCAACATCTCATAGTCAACGGTATCAAAAGCCGCCAACATCTAATAGAATCAGCAGGGCTGAACAACCCTGATCTAATTCCCGGTGCAGATAATCGACTAACGACACAAGCGCAGTCTTGGTGCCATAACTCAGGCAAAATCCTGACTGCGAGAGATCAAGAAAACAGATACGCTCCAGATGCTCCTGCAACTGCCGGGCCACCACCTGCTCAATAACCTTCCCTAAAATGGGAGAGAGCGGCCAACAGCTGGGAAGGGAGTCAATGTCAAGCAATGGTTTCTTGTGGAGTAGCCGTACCACCACCTCCTTAAGGCAGCCCAGCACCCTGTCCTCCCTAAGGGTGACATTGACTACCCCCACCAGCAAACGGCCCCATCGTCTCCCAGCAGGCCTTAACCAGCCAGGATGGGCACGAGTCCAGTTCACAACAGGTAGCCTTAACAGCCCCAAGAACATCCTCTGCATCAGTAGGGGGTCACTGACCAAAACTGATCCCACAAACATGGACAAGGCGGGGCTTCCATAACCTCAGATTGCCCCACTGCAAGGAATGTGGCGTCAAAACCAGAAGACGCGCGAGGTGGTGGTGCAGCTTTATTCAGCACTGATGAGACCACACCTGGATTATTATATCTAGTTTTGAGCACCATGCTTCAAGAGTGCATACAAGCTGGAGAAGGTTCAGAGGAGAGCGAGAATGATGATAAAAGGGGCTGAAAAACCATTCATATGCAGAAAGGCTGAAAGAACAGGGTATGTGCAGTCTTGAGAAAAGATGGGATTTTAGATATGTTTTCAAATATCTAAAAATGTCACAAAAGATGAATATTTGTTTTCTGATGCAGAAGACATAAGAGAGGGAATGGGCTTAAATTGCAGCAATGTAGATTTTAGTTAAATTAGGAAAAAATTCTTAACTGAGACCTGCTGGGCAATGGAATTTGCTACTCAGGGAGGTTGTAGAATCTCCTTCCTTGGAGGTTTTCAAAACCTAGCTGAACAAGCATCTGTCCATGATGCTTAGACAGGGTTATTTATTAAATCGATTTTTTAACCCCACCCTTCCCACAAAGGCTCAGGGCAGCCTAACAAGATATTCTGCCATGGAGCAGGGGGTTGGACTAGATGACCCTTGAGGTAGCTGCCAACTCAAGAATTCTATGATATGGCAGGCGTGGAGAACTTTTTGAAGGGCCACGGTGGCAATTTAAAATTGACTACTGGGGCCAAGCAAAAAGAAGAGAAAAGAGGAGAGCGTGAGAGGATCCCACCAATGCCTGCATACACAGTTCCACATATTTATGTATTCTGACATTCACAAACACCCCCAACTGTCCCCAAAACCCACCACAAACCTTCACAACCAAGTTTTCTTAGGCCATTCTCAGCCTTTACCTCTGTCCAATCAAGCATCTAAAAGTGCCTGCCACTATCTCCATAGCTGGAAGTGCATCTGATGCATCCCTGGCAGCCAGAGCTGCAGTTACAAAGGCGAGTGCTAGTCTGCTCTCTGTCATTTGAATTTCCCACCAGCCAAATGAGTGAACAACAACTTTGGGGTCTCTGCCAATGGCAGTAACTACAGCAGCTCTGCAACCAAGGGGCTAGGGTGCTCTAGTACCTAGGTTTAGCACACTCCTGGCAGCTGGCCACAACAATAAGGCTATTCATAGGTAGTGGGTGGTCAGTTCATCCCAACTATATAGCAACAGTGTGGTATTTACACACTGAAGCTGGCACAAAATCTAGCAATGAAGTGTGCTCCAATAATGTGAATTCCGAGACTAAAGAGCATACACTACTAAGGGTAGTTGTAAGACAGCATGTGACTAGCCACATGCCCAGTCCACATCTGGAGTCAGCTTCGTTCTTGTTTATATTTACAGGAAGTATAAAATGGAGATTTAAACGTTTTTGTCAAAGTGACAAATTTTTGAATCAGCAGTGTTCAGAAGTCAATCAACTTAATGAGACTTTGAACAGTCAGAAAAAATGGTAATGTCAAGACAGAACCAACATTGTAGAGAAAAAATCAATATGCACTACAATAAATAATACATAAATTTGGCAAAACTGGAGGCAATACGATCAGATAGACCAATCTGAAGTCTGGGAAACAGAATTCCAAGCTTGGCTCCAATTCAGTGCATTTCTTGAGATGAATCACAGCTTTGTATCAGTTTCTTCATCCCACTAAAGGTGCTAATCATCACACAGGAATGTCTGAGTACTTGTTGTATAGTTCAGAAACAGCTACTGCAGTTACATACCTACAGATATAGTTACATAGATGAATACCCTTACAGACTGTGGACTGATGCGGTCAGCTATGTTAATCTTTTCCAAACACCAACAATGGAAATGCAACAGTTTGCACGCTCACTGCAGTAATGTACCAAGTAAGTTTTATTACACTCATGTAAGATTATGTCATCAGTATTACACACTGTTGTACACATTACCTAATATGCCCTTTACCAGGGAAATAAACTGAATATACTGTATTTTTAACAGTAGATAGGGTAGCTGATATGCTTTTCTACAGTGTACATCAGAGGTTATGTACAAAATAAAGGTTGTTTGGTAAGTTACTGCAGGAAGTGCGCAAAATGCATTTTTTCCCTCCTGCAGGGGCTGGAAAAGGGAAGAAAAAAAACTTGTCACATTTTCTATATATTTTGAGAGTAAATATTTACCTCATTTAAAAGCCTTGGATTGATTAAACAGCTTGGTAAACTACAGTTTAGATTCAGCATCCCAGGGGGAATATATGGATCTTTGGCAATTTGCTACATGAAATAATGGATGAGTTTTTAATTTTAACCCTGCTCCACCCTAAAAGACCATCTGTATTAATCAGCTTATGGGGTAGGATATGCCCCAATTACATCACAGTTGAAAAATATAAATGTTTGATTTTAATAAGACTACAGTTTAACATAAAAATACATTTTATTGTGTTTGGTACAGAAATGTATATCCAACATGAAGGTTCATTGGATTACTAGGAATCCCCAATGGTATCAGTAAAATCCCACCAGTAATGGTACTGGTTTGAACAGACCCACCCCCCGCCCCCCATTTTCAGAACAAAAGATGTGCAGAATCTATAAAAAGTAAAAAAACTAACTAAATATTGATTACAAATAGACTTGCAATAGATTGCCTTGTGTCAGGGACAGCATATTCATATGCAAACAAGGTAACATCTTGCTGATAAGTGTTAACATCCCAATGTTATCTCCATTCATGAACAAAGATAAAGTAGGCGATAACTCAAGACAGCTTGTCTGTATTTCAATAGTTAGCTGTCATAGTAATCAATGATGAGGTTAAATGACTCCTTCAGCCTAACAGGATAAAAAAATTTCAGCATAACCTTGCAAGAAAAAATCATTAAAATTCACACTATGAAAGGGTTAACTGCTGTCTAAAGAATCTAGAGATAAAGCAAACTTATAAGTTTGCTTTGGAGTTTTTCACTTGGGGTAGAACTGACTTCCCAGTGCATTTGTCATGAGATTTTCCTGCACATACATAAAATGGCATATTATGAAAGCAGACAGAATTCTACGTTGTGTTTGGGGCAAATAGGACCCCATAAGACTGGGCATATGGTGATTTCATTTTCCCCATTAATTTCAATAGGGATCATAGTACCCCAACAACATTCTAGTAATCACAATTAAAAAAACAAAAAAACGACAACTGGGAAGGGGGAGAGGCTTGAACCAGTGGGGCCACTGTTCTCGGTGGCCACTCCTAGGCTGGGGAATTCCCTCTCGACAAAGCCCTGGCTGGCCCCAGACCCCCTCTCTTTCTGGAGACAGTAAAACCTGGATGTTCCGCCAGGCTTTGGGGGAGGGAGATGGGTAGAGTGGGATGGGCGAGGGGTTTTGGTTCTGCTCTTAATGAATTTTAAATTTTAAGCGGTGATTTTAATTGCTGATTTTATTGTTTAGCTTGTTGTAAGCCGCCCCGAGCGGCTATCTGAGCAGGAGAGTGCGGGATAAAAATACTCTGAAATAAATAATCCTTGAGGTATACGTGGAATATGAAGCGGTAAAAGTTTGTTAAAGATTTACAAATTTTTACTAACAATTTCCAGGGTAGTGTGCAATCCCACTGGCAGAGTAGTTAATGAGGAAGCACACTTGCATGGCGAGTTCTATGTTGTAATTATAAATTGTCTCTCTCTTAAAAAGGAAGACAATCCAAAATGTAGATTACCTCCTACTTTTTTACTTCTCCAAATGCATGCTGTTCCAGATTCCACAGTGCGAAATGCACAGACTAAGCAACCGACAGGCCTCGAAGGAGTGTATTATAAAAGTCAATCCTGCCAGAGCATTCCTTATAGAAGTGCTATTTCAAATTGAAATAAATCATTCTTGAAGTTGGGGATTGTTAAAAAAACAGAAGTTCCTTAAAAGAACGATGTGTTACAATGAAGGCTGACTATTTTAATCCGAAGAACCTAAATTAGAAGATTTTGCCTATCTTTATACTATAAAATGCCTTATGAGCCAAATATCCAGGTGGGTTGTCTCTATTCTACATACAAGAACACCCGCTAAGTAGCCAACACTCCACCACAACAGCAAGGTGAATGCAATGTCTCTGCAGCACTTCTCTTGAACCCCCTTGGAGGCAGAGATCTCCCTGAAGGGTAAGCTTCAAGAATAGGAAAAAATTTAGCTAGCTTCAGGAAAGTATGTAAACATTCTCTTTCAGTTCCATGGAAGGTTTCCTGGCATGCTGCAGTCAATGTATGCAGCAACACCTTCTTAGCTGAGCCTCCCACCATGGATGATGGTGGTTGATCCTAGTGCAGTTCTCAAACTGGAGCATGCAGAAGATATTCTTTTGCAAGGCAGGGGGAGAGGGAGGGGAAGACTGCAAGAAGGAACACAGTTGGCACATCCCTAGCTCTACTCTGAGCTACTGGGAAAGAGGGAGAGTTGGAGAACAAGGGGAAGCAACAAAAGGTGGGAAATGACAAAGATGGTAAGGTGTGTGTGTGTGTGTGTGGTGAGGGAGGGGGCCTCAGTTATCACAGACAAGAGGAAAGAGGCACAGTTTAAAAGGTTTGAGAATCAATGCTGTAATGGACTAGCATTGCACCACTCTAAAGAAAAAATAGGCATCCACATATTCTAGGAGGCACCTGAGATTATGGAGGGACTTTTAACCCACCCTATGCGAGTATATGTGGGTGCAAGCAGGAAGGCAAAAGATTATCTTCAGGAGGAGATCTCATGACTGTTTCCTCCAGCAGAGATCTTGGCCTTTAGTTAAAACCCAAGATGCTTGTCAAATTAAACAGCACAAAATAGGCTATCAAACTGCTAAAGCATGTATTTTTTGTTACTCTAGACTTCAGCAAGACTTCTCTCAAGAAAAGGTGTCTTTAAAGGCTGAATTTGAATATTGTCCTAACATATACACAATAGTTATTCTGAGGAACAAACTATTGCCCATGTCTGTTTCTCAGAATGAGGAATTAAAAGGCTCACTTTAGTTCTTTGTTTTCTTTTCTTCTTAAAATAAATGTTACAAGATTTTCTGTTTCAGCTAAAGCAAGTGATCTCAATACAGTATCGTTACTGCACCTTGCATCCAGTTTGGAAGTTCTAGTTACAGGACCAATCAGAGCAGGGTTACAATGAATGCCAGAGTTGAAAGACCTTGTATGCAATAGGTGATTATTGAGAATCAACTTTTTGAAATTATTTTAGTTAAGCACCCACAGCTGGAGAGATGTACGCTCTTCCCCCAATCCCCGTCATAGGAAAATAATAACAAGGCTCCGTTTTAACCAGCTTGAGTTAATGGAGTAAAAAAGTAAGGTGGGAGAAAGTCCCCTACAATTTACAATGCTGCCCTTGTAATGGTACTGAGCTAGAAGAGATAGGGCACTTCCTTTGGAGTGGCCCCTTATAGTTGCCACTAAGAAATAAATATCTTTTCCCCATTATTAAACCTAATGCTGTACATTTTGATTATTTTGAGAACACACACTGGCTTCTTCGGCAGAACTCTGTTACAATTTAGCTTGCACTGGCATCCTATTTAATAGAGGTGGAGAAAGTAAGGAACAAGACACTAACGAATGTTTACCATAATTATTTTGAATTGTGATTGAATTATTACATAAATTGCAATTAACAAATTTCTTACTGTATGACAAACTTAATTCCCCCAAGTTTCAGGGTTGTATATGTTTATTTTTTGGTTTTTTGTAGAAGCCATTATATATTATTTAGCTCTGACCGTAAATAAAGATAAGATAACTGGAGAGGGTGGAGCTTAGAAAGTTCTAAAATCAGCAACTGCACAGAATCCTTTCCTTTGATCAATGAATTTTCCATTTTATAACTCAAGAAGAATGCTGCACGACACCCTGAGGCTTAGAGGAAGGGAGTGATACAAGTTCAATAAAAAATTATTTTACCTTGCTGAAGCGTAGAGTCTCCTTTTCCAGGTTTAGAGTTGCTAATTTGAGCATTCAGAATTGTATCGCCTAACAAAAAGAAAGTATTTACTAGGCACCATATCTCATTATATGCTTCTATAGGAGATTCTCTCATAATTTACTCCCGATTGTTTAGATCAGAAATTTAAATTTCAAAAAGGATCAGACTATGACAAAAGACAAGTAAAATATTTAACAGCTTAACCCCCAAAGAAAATATACAGCAAAATTTTAGAAGCTATTTTTACACACACTATCTTTTCAGACAGGTGCCTCAAGGTTTAAGCCAAGGAACCCTGAATTAGGGCACTTTCCGATGTGCATTAAAGTGTACTTACAAGTTTGGGCGGTGGGATGCGCATGCAAATTAGGCACAGCTTTGATAACATTGTAAAGGCGTGCAGTGAATGACTAAAGCTTTTTGGTGCATTGACAAATGCGTTGCATCAAGCTCCAGTGCAACGACAGTCCATTAAAATCAGTGGATTTCAAACTTTTTAAACTGTGGTTCTTTCCTCTTGTCTGTGATAGTTGAGGCCCCTCCCCCCCCACACCTCTATCTTTTCCCACTAACTCACAGTGTATTTGTCAGGATTGAAAAGCTTCAATCATGTGTGGCGCGTCTTCCTGATGTTCTCAAAGCTGTGCCTAATTTGCATGCACGGCCCACCACCTGAACTTTTAAGAACACTTTAATAAGTACACTTTAATGAACGTCTGAAAGCCCTCTCAGTTTCTACTCAATTTAAGAGTTGAGCTGAAAAAAACCAGGCTTCTTTCTTCCAAGTCAGCTGCACAACATGGCCAGATAAAGTAGACTCTTCGAGGCATTACAACAAACTTCCTCACTTGATTAATTTAATCCACTCAATTTCCAACGTAACTGGAAGAGTAACAATGCATTTTAACAGTAATTTGCATTTTCATATGTGGTTTCCCCCTATCCCACCCCAGCCCAGCATCCATCCTTTCTCCCACATCCTACCTTTGTTTTTCCTGGGAGCAACTGGAAAAGGGGTTGTAGATACGAGTTGTTCAGTGGCTACTGTCACTGCATTTTCTATCCCAGGAAGATTGAACTCTCCTGACCCAGTGTCAGTCAGTACCTTGTCACGTTTACGTTGCTGCCGTTTCTCTCGGTTACTGATTTTAGTTTCCCAAGCTCCTGAAATCGGTCCATAAAATGTGGTATTAGAGTAAATAATTTACTTAGGAACAAGTAAAACTGAACTGCGATTCCAGTTTCACTCGAGAGTTAGAAACTTTTTCTGTGTACAATAATGGTGTTCTACAGTCACAAAACCCACATCATGCAGTACTGTGTTGAGACTTAACTTCCTCAGACTGTTGAGCAGCAGCAGCATTTATCCAAGCATTCATATACCTAGCTATTATTGTGGCACTAGTATTTTAGCTTTTCAACTCCAGAAATATTGGGTTTCCTTTTCAGTACAGAACAAGAACGTTCATGTTTACGAATATTAAAAAAATTAACAGCTCCTATAAAGCTGTACAAGATAAGCACACTATATTTCTTTAACATGTGTAAGAGATAAGCCTTATTGGATCTCTTTAATTCTATTACCTTCATCCACTTCCTTTCCATCCAGACGTGATAGGTCTTGAGCTGTTTTAGTATCTCCCTTTGATTTCTTCTTATTTTTCTTTGACTAGAAAGAAAATTAAGCAATGGAGAGTATTAATAATATAATTAGAAGCTATTTAAAGACTAGGAATGACAACTTTAAATCCAACAGACAAACTTACAAGTACCAGTCTTGTAAAAAGACTTAAGGGAAGACTTTTAGAAAACACTAAAAAAAGGGAAAGCAAGCACTAGTGCTTTGAACCAAGTATAAAAGAACAGAGTCAGTATGGTGTAGTGGATAAGGTGCTGGACGTTGACTTGGGAGACCAGGGTTCAAATCTCACTCTAGCCAATAAACTCACTGGGTGGGCTTGGGCAAGTCACAACCTCTCAGCCTCAGTTCCCCATCTGTAAAATGGGAGAGAGTGTGTGTGTGATCCTTGTCCATCTTAGATTGTAAGCCCACTGGGCAGGGACTAGTCTCTAAAAATCTGTGACTAAAGCTCTGCGTACATATAGTAGCGCTATATAAATTAGTAGTGATACTTTGAAGAGCACAAAAGTTGCCAATAGCAAAGAGATAGTGTTTTAATAAATAGGACATTTAAAAATGTAATTCTAAACCTACTGATTTCAATGCGGTTAGCACTGCACTCGTGGCGTTTAAGTATTACGGACACGATGCTCATTTGCCAGACGTGCAAGTTGCATGGTACTTCAGTGCACTAGACTTAAGAGGTACCAAATCCTTGTTCTTAACGAGACACAACATTGGCCATAACTCACTCTTACTTGTGCATGAACTGTCTTCCCCGCCTCATGGCCCTGCCTAGTCATCTTTCCTAGAAAACTGACAATGAGATATAAAACAAACCTAAAGGCCCATAACATACACTCTGACACCAACAGCCTGTTTGAAAACTAGAAACAGCATGGGATAACATCCAACTTTTTAACCTTGAAAAGAGGAATTTGGGAATATTACTATCTACAAAGTTATCAGAATTAATATAGTACATTTTTTCCCCTTAACACCAGTAACTGAAGTTGACATGTATTTACTGCCACGTGCCAAATGCATCCAACATCTGAAATACTGTAGAAACCCAGTTATTTGGAACTTGATTATCTAGAGGCTATGTTTGTTCCCTGGATGAGCCGGGGGGTTGGAGGGTGTAGAACAGGAAATACAGCTTCTTTGTTTCCTTCCTTCCTTCCACCTCCTCCACCCACTTCTGGTTAACCTAAGCCTGGCACTGCCCAGTCTCCTACTCCCTGCTCTCTCCTTCCTGCAGTTGTCTCACGCTCATCACTGCTGAACGCAGGAGGCCATGGGGGGCAAAGCGTGGGAAATGGTGCTCTACTGGGTCTCGTCCTGCTCTCTCCACATCACTTCCTTCAGCTGCCTCAGTGCTAGGGCTAAACGGGCATGGATAGGGTTGGGCACGCGAGAAGGGAAGAGGGGAGATTGGGGGAAAAGTTGTAAGGGGCTATGGGAATTACCCGTTTTTATATGACTGCTGAAAGCCGCCCTGAGTCTAAGCTGGAAACAGCAGCATATAAAATTTGACTAAATAAAGAAATTATACTTTTTATAATATACTGCAATTTGGCAGCTAAGAGCAGTTCAGGGCAGGAATGTTTTCTACTATGCTTATTTTTAAAGATGTGTTTAAGACTACTTGTGCCCTTTGGATACTACAAGGGAAGTAAAACCTTAAGTTCACTACTGCTGCCATAACAAACCTTTTCATTTTTCTTTTCAGCTTCCAGTGTCTGCTTCAGATTCTCTCTTCTAAAAGAATGGATTATTTCATCTTCAGGCACTTCATGAACAGGTTGTCCATTAGGCTGTACACAAATAAGAACATGGATCAAATGGCTCTGATTAAACATAAAACTTTTGAAAATATGATAAAATGCTAACCTAAGTATGCAAATTTTCTAAAAGCAGCTACTGCGTTATGCATTAAACTAGCTTGGTACCAATCAGTAAAAAAAAATGTTTAACTTCCACCTGCTCAAGTTCTCAGGTCAGGCCCTGGTATTAAAAAGGTATTCCATCTGCATAAAAATGGTGGGTGGATGGATGCAACTGTTCAAAAAACTAATTGAGAGGCCAGAATCCAGATGCCACCTTGCCAATTAGACTGTTTAGTTTCAGATGAAACCGTTTTGAAGGCCATTTCAAAACTTTACTTTTTTTTGTTTTTAAACACATGCGCACACACACACACACACACACACACACTTTTTAGTCTAACACCATGTGAAATAGAATATCTTCTAAATACAATTATCATCAGCCTGGGTAGGAACTGTTTTGCATAATGTACACAGATTTTAAGACGACAGAGTTGGTTAGGGGAAACCATGACTTATTTATGCCTCACAGTATCACACTTACAATTTTATTCAATAAAAGCAATTCATTCACTAAGCATAAGGACCCTGAAACCACCACAATTTTTACGTGCAGGTGGTAAATGTCTAATTTCCAAATATGTACTTGCAAGGTGTTTCAGGCTTCAAGAACTTGTATTTAAAATAGTTTTGCTGAATATTAAAATCAAAGAATCCTTCCTAATAAGTTATTTGCACAGGACATTTAACAACTTTACACAAACGTGGTGCAGAACGTGTATATGCATTTATTGCATATATACACAGAAGTAAACACTGCAATGTTTATTAGCTGTAAAAGTATGCACAACCAGTTGAACGCTGTTCTTCAACAATTATTCTACTGCTTAGAATATTAACTGCGAAGTACGGCAGCAGACTGGACGAGCTCTACAAGTTGTCAGTCACATTATTAACTGTTTGCTAAAGGTTTGAGTAATTACTCTTCAGGAGGTCTCCTTTGTCAAATACCAAAATACTGAAAACTGCCAATTGTGGCTACAATGGGTTACACCGATTGAAATGATTTTTATATTAAAAACCCAGCCCACACACACTTGAAGTGGCTCTATTAAAAGCATAAGACTTCTGTAAAAATTTCACTTCAGATTTCTTTACCTTTTTGATCCACTGTCCTGGCAGTGGATCAGTCATACCCAGTTCAGTTCCTCTGTGCTGCAGTAATGCAAGGTACTAAAAACACCCACCCACCACTGAATTCTGGGAGAAAAAGCAGGGCAAAAAGCATTCACCATCTGCATGGATGCTTGTTCTTCTGCCTGTGTTTTTTAGGTTTTATTTCTCTGTTATGTCTGCACAGCATCATTTCTGGTAGTCTCTTTGGGAAAGAGACCGCATTTTCATCTAAGTTTGTGTACATTTTTTGCTCCTTAAGTGAATATACATGTTCCCCTCAACAGATTCAATCAAATGTTTCTCAAATGCATTTGCTATGATTTTCTACAATTAACCTTAGACAGACATGTACTTCTTAGATTTTTTTTTAAATTAAGTTTTTCCTGATTCCAACACTAGGAATATTCTTCCTTAAATAATTACTTTAGAGCCTTAGGATGAACATTTTCTGAACACAGGATGTTGAAGACTTTCAAGGGCCCTGAAGTGACTTGAGTGAAGATTGCTATTCTGGCTTAAAAGCAGCTTGAATGAAGTCTATGCTATCCTGCACTTCAGATGACAGCTGAAAAATGAGAGCATAAAACACAATTTTAGGGAATTTCAGGATTTTTAAAAAAAAATTAACTGCTGCTAAAAGCATGCTGCTTTAACAGCAAAAAAGAGCAAGGTTTATGTTGCTGCAAATACCCTTTAAAATCAGTTTTGTATCACAAATGAATGTTGTAAAGTCACTTTCTAGATTTTCAATTATGAGAACTTATTAAAATAACTTCTTAAAAATTCAGCCCAGTGTCCCAAAATAGTTTCCAAATATAATTTAGCAGTTTCGAGTCTTGTACAACTGCTTGCTTTTAGAACATGACAGTTTTGAAATATGTTATGAAAGACTCCCAAGTCCTCTTGTATCTGATACTAGATTTTAGATGGTGCAAGGAACCAAACCCTGCTATATTACATTACACCTATAAAGGACCTTAGGCATCTCTCATGCAGGACATAGAACATTGCTTGGTATTTAGCTGCCATGCCAACTCCTCATTTTGACTTGGTAATAGAAATGGAGGAAGAGATCTATTTAAATCTCATCCCTCATCTTCAGCCACCAAAACAGCTTAGAACTAGTTTAATTGCTTGGTGGACTATCTACTAGAGGATCGAGCTGATAAATGCACCATCATTTAGAATGTACATGAGTTCAACTGACGTGAACAGGTCTCATGTGCGTTCTGATGAGCACATTATCTGCCAAAAAAAGGCTGTATATTTCTCTATCAAGACAACAACAATCCTATATATACACAAAATTAGACTCTCAACAGGATTGTACCAGATGTCCTTAATGACTTTAGTCCCAATATGCAACCACCACCACTTACTTTTTACAGTACTAAAGATAGTTACATGAAAAATACAACCTCCTAGTTTATAGTGGTCATTGTTTTTATAGTCTGGATCCTTCAGTGTAACAAATTCCAAAAACACACTGAAGGTGTATTGTTTGTGAAGTCATGCAAATTTTGAAGTATATCCTTTGAAAGAGGCCTCCTAAACCACTGCACAGAAATATCAGGGTCAAAAACCATCTAGAAAAGCTGCTACAAAGCTTATTAAATTTCAAAAAACTGATTCAATGCACAAATTGTGTAACTAAGCTCTGTTGAAGATGTATTTGTATACGTTACTTAAAATAAAAATTATATTTTAAAAAAACATTCAATTCAGGTAAATATTTAGGTTCCAGATTTGTGTTTTCTTAAGGTATTACTTTAGATGTTATTAAGAAGTTAAACCCTGCATTATAATTGATTTTATTTAGGCTTGGCTTGCAAGCTGCTGAACTCAAGTTCTAAAATGACCTGTTCCATTTAAATCTCTCACCTTTCTTAAGAATACACCGACTCACCCACACACACACACACGTGAACTGACAAACACAAAAACAAACTCTACATAAATTTGTTTAAGTTTAACCAACAACTTTTCCAAAATTTCAGTAGCTAAGAGTAACTTCAAAAACGTTCCTTGGCACTTCTGAAAAATAATCAACACTAATTTAAACTACCAAGAGTCACCAACAGGAGAGGCTCACCATATGAATATTTGGGTAGAAAACTTTCAGAGCCCAACCAACTAAAGAATGGCAGTGACAAATGATCACAGTAACCTAAGTGTGGTGGAAAGCCACACACACACACGAGTACAACATCTACATTTAGAACTGGAGAAATGCCAAGAAGAGTCAAACAATAATTTACAGATTAATAACTATCCAGGTCAAAGATACAGCTATCATTAGTATAACAAGTCTGCTATTAAGCCTTCAGGGCAGTTTAAATTAAAATCTATTTCCATCACATTCATAACATGAATTTCTTTAAACTTAAATTGTCTGCGTTTGAGTTCTGTCAAAGGACAAATTATTTGTAGAAATTGCCTGCAATGGAATCCCTGTGATTTTGACTGTTTGCAGGTAAGAGAACTGATTGGCTTGTTGTAAGATTCTTTCTACTGCCAGAATGAAGGCTGCAGCAAATGGGAAGAGTGAAAAAACGGTAGTAAAACTACTACTTCTGGAGAACTGCAATTCTAGGACCTTTTATTTGAGGAAATTAAGCAACTGATCCTCAGAGGGCTGAGTAAGAGACTCCTATATAAAGCATGAACTTCAATAAACAAATGGGGATGGGCGGAGGGGAGTACCCCCTCCACCCATTCCCCGGCTCAGGGGGTGCCCCCCGGACCGGGACTGCTCTTAGGCCCGACAGCCGCCGGCAGCTTTGCCGCCAACGGAAGATAGGGGGTCCGCATTTGTTCCCTACCCTGGACCCCACTTACACTAAGGCCAGGGCTCTGTCAAAAACCCCAAATATTAAATCAGTTCAGGACACACTTGAATTTTTAGCACTGCTAGATTTCTTAATACTCCCAAAACTAAAGCCACTTGGACATGTTGCTGGTGAGGCAGGGAAACATCTGTGAATGCAACTGCAGCTATTCTCACAAGCATTAATGCCTATGGGAATGTGCTGTTCCGCTTTTGTCCTGTGAGAACACTCGTGCTTAACGGGGTCCCCTAATGTAGCTTTTATAAGGACGGGTGTACTCATGGGATAAAGGTGAAATAGTGCATTTATTCCCGTGAGAATAGAACCACAATTGCATTAATCTCTGGTAATGTGTGAAAGTGCCCAAGTCTCCACAAGCAAAAAGGGCACATGCAAGGAAAAAACATCATTCTGCCTCCAAAATTCAAATGTCTAACATTCTTGTTTTTTATCCGATTTGCCTGAAATTTGGCTATTTTCTACTGCTCCAAGTGATTCTAATTCTAACATTTTGATGGTTTAAAAAAGGGTCCCAGATATGTGGAGTGTTCATCTCTTCATGAATTGTATAAGTATAGTTCAGTAATAGGAAATTAAGTTACATATGCAAATCAAAATTTAAATAAAATTTGACTGAATTATTGTTAGGCAGATCCCTTAATTTTACTGTAACTACAGCTATTTTAAGCAATTTCATAAATAATCTCAGCAAAAATGTTGTTAATGGTTACAGTAAATGATGAACTAAACCAAGAACGTGTACCCGAGTTCTCGCATCCTCATGAATGTTGCATTCCTTGTCTCTCCCTCTGTTGCCCCTTCCCTGTCTCCCCTCCCCATCTTTAGAATGTAATCTCTCAGGCAGGGACCGTGTCTATTTATTCTCTGTAAAGTGCCAGGTACATCGCTGGCACTATATAAAAGCTTATAATAATAATAACAGTAAACAGATGAGTATTTTATCTAGGTTGACCATTTTGTTCAAAATCAGAAAAGTCAATATACTGTAAAAATAGTCAAGTATATGAATGGAGTCAGGGCTTTAAAAACCCAGTCACGAAGTTAAGTATTGAATAATCCAGCCACCAAGGCACATAGTCACAAAATAAATTTTTTAAAGTTCCAGCTCTTATTGCTAAAAGGAACCTTCCAAATACCAAGGTTAAATCAACACAGAGCTGTCTTCCTAGGTCGGTAGGCACAGTCACTTTCCCGGGGCATCTGAGAAACAGTAGGAACTTAAGGAAACTCTGAACAGCAGCTGAAATAGTAAGGTAATGGTATACTTCGCAAGAAGAGTGACTTAAAATTGAATACTACAGGAAAGTCAGAGGAATGAACTCCAATTATGAGACAGCTAGAAACTTTGATACACCATGTAGCAAAGCAGCTTCATATCTACTTAAGCAAGGAGGCTCTACGACATGTAGCAAGAAGACAAAACATGCTCCATTCCCCTACCAGCAAATGATATACAGTTGAGAGGAGCTCCATCACATATCTTAGCATTGTACTGTTGTGAATACAATGCAAGTCCACAAAAAACCAACCTTTCCCCCTTACTTTAAATTGTTAAAAAGTTAGGTTGCAGGATGTAATGCAACAGGTTGTGTATCTAATCAAAAATATTTAAATTTTGAGACCAAGGTTACCCTCACATGCATTTCTGTAACATGTAACAGGATTAATTCTGCTGTCAGTTTACCAGCATTGCAGAGTCATGTATTTTTTGCATGTTGGCTCTATTTATCCCTGGAAGTAACGCTATGACAACTGCTAGGTATTCTGAACTTTTAAAGGCCTGGCAACATGGGAGGTAACTTTTAAAGAGGGAGAGGGGAACATAGAACAGTTAAAACACTTGATTACAATAGCTCATGAAATACTGAAGAGATTGGAGAAAGGGCTCGTGTGAATGTAGCCCTAGTTAATGGAGGAATTGAAACAGTACCCCATTCCATCCCGGGGAAGGTTAAACGACAACACCCTGTTGGGTGCAGAGAGATTCCTATCTGCAGGGAAAAGCAGAGCAAGGTTCCTCATTACAGTGTTGTCTTTTAATAAGTCACCCCTCCCCTCATCTTTTCAACATGCCAACCAATTTGGCCCTGTAAAGGTTGTTAGATATTACTGGGGATTAACACTGTCTTGTTCAAATATTTTCAGACAGAGGGAGAAAAGAGCTGAGACAGTAGCCACATTACTCATCCAGAGGGGGCTAGCCACCTGCTTGTCTATTAAGTGGCCGCTAGACATTCAACTGCACCTGCCTGCCCCTTGGCCTCCAACTCACAGCATCATCCTGGCCGACGGGGAGCCCACTGTGCACGTGAACACTGGCTGATTCAGACGAATGTGCGCTATGTCTGCCTCCACATATTGTGCGCGTCTGCCAAGCCAATAGTCGTGGGCGGAGGACCTAGAGCAGTCCAGGGGGCAACTGTGTTTCAGTGGTGGTGGGGGCGCAGAGTGCCGCACGGAAGAACGCCTGTCCATCTGTCTGGTTTGTCGCGTGAAGCCTGCGAGTGACAGCTGCGCTCCACAGAGTGATGGACTCGAACAGGCTAATCTCTTGCCTACTGACACCCTTATTTTTGTTATTTTACTAACCAAATCATCAAGTTTTAAGAAAAACTTTGTTAAATAGATTATATTAAAAACTTTCAGCTTAATGGGCTACTTAAGGTGTGCAGCAACAAACCTGAGCTGCTAAAAGCATGGAACTTCCAATTTAAGGCCAGTTTTGCACCACGCACATAAGCAGTAAAGATACTATACAGCAGGGCTGGGGAACCTCAGGTCGGGGAGGGGAGGGAGGGCAAATGCAACCTGTAGCAAGTTTTTATGTGGCTCCGTTCCAGTTTTTACCTCCAACCACTGAGTTCAGAGATGAGGACATGCACACAAGGACAAGGAACAGATTAATGGCACAAAATCATCATCTTGGCCATCCTTTTCTTTATGCATCCCCACCTCCAACTTCTATGTGGATCTGAGAGCTTGTACTAATTTTCAAACTGGCCCCAGGAGTGAAAAGCCTCTTCCACCCCTGTTGTGCAGTCTCATGTATTGTGCTCACTTATAAACCTAGGCTCCATGCACCCCAACTTTGTCTTCATCTTTTAGCCCCAAACCTCTTCCTCTGCAGACTGAGGGCAAGGAGTAGCTTGCTGCCCACTTTTGTTCCTACGTGACAACAATGGGACTACGGAGACCAATGAGATGGAGCCATCTTGCTTCTTCAACTCCTGTCCAAACATAGCAAGAGTGTGGCTTTAAACATGTGCTGTTTTTTAAAGCTAGGTTTTTCTGCTTCACTTCACTTTTAAGATCTTTCTAAGAAGTTTTCTCTAGGCAGACTGCTAGAGGATTCATGGTTAGTGAGTACTCTCACTAAACAGTAGAATAATCACACACTAAAGTCTGATATAATCCAATTAAAAATTCTTTCCCTCAATTGTTCAGTTTCACTCTTAGGGTGTTAAACAAGACGTTAACCCACATTAGCCCACACTGTTTATTAAGCATTTGTCTCCACGGGACATGGGGGCTGGCACCCATGGTGTGGTCTTGGAGAACGTGGAATCCACTGTAATGGGCAAATGCAGGCTAACTTATGCCCACATGTCCGCGTCCTGTCAGTTAGGTTGTGCACAGCCTCACATGCATACAAGCACTATAGAGTTGTGGCAAAAGCCTAGAGCATCTGAAAAGCTGCTGCTTCTTGGTGGGGGGCAGCAGAGTACAATGGGGAAGAACGCCTACCCATTTCTGAGGTACTTTGCGCTAGAACTGTGAGCACGGGCTGCACCGACCAAACATGGACTCCAGTGGGCTATTGTCATTTGTTTTTACCATTAGTTTGTCAGAGTTCACTACTTTGCCTAATCACCAGACAGGCAAAATCTTAATACTGAATGCAGAACAAGTCGAGGAGAAAAATAACTTTTTAGGTCTTCTTTATGAACTATAAGCAAATAAATGGCACAAATACAGTCTTCTTTTCCTAGACTATTTTAAAATGTTTATTTTTCCTTATTTAGGTGTAACGTAAGAGGCAACTGAAAGGCAAAGTTATAAAGAGCCAAAGGAATTCTGTTCCACCTACATTCCTGTAATCCATTTTGGCAAAAATAGGATTAAAGCATGTAGTCAAATGGAAAGTACAGATGCAACCTACCCAAACCTCTGAAGAGCAAGAAAATTTAGAAGGTATGCGATAACTAGATGCATATGGTTTGCTTGCTTAGACTGAATATATTGAAACAAGCAGCATCAAAGAAGTCACACACACTACAAGGATTTAGTTTTTAGAATTAATGAAAACTTTGGAAATACTTCTAAGTGGCTGCTTATGAAAAGTTTACTTATTGGCAGAACTGAGTATACTGAAGACTTTTCCCCAAAAATTCTTTTCGTTTGGAGAAATGAAAATTCTTTTCATTAGAGCTCACTTTTAGTCTCTTAAGTCAGCCTTTCTACTGATTAAGACGCCAGTCTCACGAAGACTTATGCGCCACACTAGTGCAGTACATGGTTTTCACCAGCACTCAGTTTTCTAAACAAGTAGCAATAACCTTGATAAAACTTGAAAAGAGCCCAATTTTGGTGAGTAAAGAGTCCTAAACCAATCTAAGTCAGGGGAAGTTCAAAGCTTTGGTTTATTACAGAGGTAGGCAAATGGAGGCTAGGAAGCCACATGCAACTCTTGGGCACCTGTACTGTAGCTGTGCATCCAAGTGGCTCTCTCATGAGTAAGAGAAGCTGAGCTGCCATTTCCACCTCTTCTACCACCATAGCTTTCTGAGGTCTGTGGGAAAAGGGAGACCGTGCTCTTAGCCATCATGGACACTGCCCGAACCAGACTACACCACATGGGAGCTGGAGCTTTTAGAAAATGGTGGAAACGGTCATTAAGAACAGAATCGCTTGGCATGTTGATAAACATGACTTACAAAGGAAGAGTCAACATGGATTTATTAGCAAAGGTATTATTCCTCACTAATCCGTTGGAATTCTTTGAGGATGTAAATAAGCATGTGGACAAGGGAGACCTGATAGATATAATGTACCTGGCTTTCAGGAAGGATTAAATAAGATCCCACATAAAAGACTCTTGAGAAAATTAAAAAGTCATGGGATAGGAGGTAGTGTCTTATGGTTTGGCAACTGGTTAAAGGATAGGAAGCAAAGAGTAGGACTAAATGGTCAGTTTTCACAATGGAGAGATGTAAAAAGTGGTGTGTCCCTGGGATCTGTATTGGGATTGGTGCCATTTAATGTATTCATTAATGATCTGGAAAAGGGTGTTAAGAGCAAGGGGATCACATTTGCAAGCAACGCCAAGTTATTCAAGGTAGTTAAAACATGAGCAGACTGAAGTACTGCAACAGGATTTTACAAGACTGAGTGCCTGGGCATCTAAACGGCAGATGAGATTTAATGTGGACAAGTGCAAAGTGATGCACATAGGGAAAAATAATCCAAACTATGAGTACACAATGCTGGGTACTAAGCTAGGAGTTACCACTCAGGAAAAGGATCTGGGGGTGATTGTGGACAATACACTGAAATCCACACGCAGAGCACAGCAGCAGTCAAAAAAGCAAACAGAATGTTAGGAGTTATTTGCAAAGGGATAGAAAATAAAACTGAGGATGTCATAATGCCTCTATACAAATCAATGGTGTGACCGCACCTGGAATATTGTGTGCAGTTCTGCTTGCCGCATCTCAAAAAAGACATAGCTGAACTAGAAAAGGTACAGAGAACAGCAACGAGAAGAACAAAGGGTATGGAATGGCTTCCATACGAAGAGAGGCTTGACAAGCTGAAGGTCTTCAGCTTAGAGAAGAAAAGACAGAGGGGACATGCTAGAGGTTTATAAATTCTTAAATGGTGTGGAATGAGTAGATAGGGAACGGTATTTACCCGCTCAAATAGTAATAGAACTAGGGGACACTCCATGAAGCTAGCTGCCGGCAGATTTAAAACAAATAAAAGGAAGTACTTTTTCACTCAATGCATAATTAACTTATGGAATTTGTTGTCAGAGGACCTTGTCAAGGCCAGTAGTATAGCTGGGTTTAAAAAAAGGCCTGGATACGTTCTTCGAGAGTAGGTCCATTAATGGCTATTAACCAAGTAGCTTACGGAATGAACTTCTGACTGTTGGGAGCAGAGGGTGAACGGGAAATGGATTGCCCATTGTGATTGTTGGTTCTTCTCCCACACGATCGAGATTGGCCAATGTCGGAGGACAGGATGCTGGGCTTGATGGACCATTGGTCTGACTCAGTATGGCACTACTTATGCTCTTATGAGAAGGCAGGAGGTTGTGGGAAGTTTTACTGTCTCATCTCCAGTATCACGGGAAGCTGCTGTCAACTAGTGTAGTGTGTCTCCTGGCAATATGCAAGTTTTGATATGCAGTTCTTGAGCTTGGGAAATTTGCCCTGTTTTATTAAATACTAACTTTAAAATCTTTGTGGTATAAAATAAAGTTTCTAAAGACAAGAATTTGCCAATTAACCCCAAGTCTGCACACAGTTCTAGTGCGTAAGGGGATGCTTTAGAATCCCATTATAAGGGTGCCCACCAAGTGACCCAACAAGGTAGTTTTGCTTGACCCAGCGACACTTGCTAAAAATTCAAAATTTCATTTTAAGAAAAAGCTTCTAAGTCCTCAAATTGTGATGTAAAGCCTGAAAATGTAACTCTGATTTAACCTAAAGGCTCAGGAACCAAATTAAAACAAAAACAAAAAAAACCCTTGCTCTCTCATTTAAACCAGTTTTGTGATTTTTAGGGATCTAGCTGAGGACTTTCGAATATTCAAAAGTTTCCAGGCTTTTGGTCTCCCCAGCTAGCAGGGATGCAGTAGCTGTGACTCATGCATGTAACTAGCTTCCCACTAGTGCTTGGGTGTAAATGAGCCTGCAGGCAGCAGCCTTGGTTAAAAGGCTTAGCTATTCTTGTTCTGTCCAGATTTTGTGGGACACCATGACCACCTCTTGCCTCCTTCAGTCACAGACTCCTTGTCCAGTAATGTCAAACATACTCTGACTCAAAGTACAACTTGTCTTGCTAACGGCAGCCTGAAGGGGTTTTTTAAAATGACTCTGCTAAGTTGTGCTCTCCTCTCACATACTATACAGATACCACATTAGTTTCGTTTTTCAGCTGAACCTACAAGGTGTGCAACAGGTTGCTAACACACATTCTGCACAGCTGGCAAAATTTCCTGGCACTTACACTCAAGAAAACCAAGTCTACTACGCCAGAAAGGTTTTCGTCTTTACCCTAGAACAAGAGTAATTATACCACTGTACTTGGTTAGGCCTCAGCTGGAATACTACATGCAGTTTTGGTCACAACTTTTTAAGGACGCATAAAAATTGGAGAGAATACAAAGGAGAGCAGCAACAAATATGACAACAGGTTTGAGGAAAGGCTGAAGAAGCTATGTTTTAAAAAAAGAAGAAGATGAAAGGCAACAGGATAATAGTTTTCAAGAATTTAAAAGGCTGCCATAAAGATAATACTTCACTACTCCTCAAGGAAGGGTTAAAGGAAATGAGAAACAGAAAAACAGGCTAAATATTAAGAATGTTGCTATCTACAAGAAGATTTACCAATGGAAAAAGTTAGCAAAGGCAACTGCAGAATCTCCTTTGCTAGAAATAGCAAAAAGGAGGGTGGATAAACATTTGTCAGGTAGATTTTAGGCTTAGTTAGTCCTGCGTTGGTGCAATGGAGTCAAACCTGTTTGACAATCTTTAGGGTCTCTTTCAGTCTCACAATTCTATGAAACAGTCTACACAGCTTCACTCAGATTTCAAGCTCTCACTCGCTGCCACGTGAAACCATCCCGTTCTGTCAACGAGCCCTTAGGACTTGAGCCTGCCCCCTACTAAAGTCATTAGTAAAGTTTCTCTCTTGCCTTGGCGCCCAGTCCCCTACATCGCATTTCCAGCCCTCCTTCCCCATGCTCTCCTCCCGCAGCATCACTCACCCTGCCCGCTTTCTCCACAAGCCTCTTCTTGTTTCGTTTCTTCTGGTCCTCGCTCTTCAACAGCAGCAACGCCGCCGCGCCCGGAGCCGCCGTGTTGGGGCCGGCGCCCCCTCCTACCGTTAGGCCCAGGCCCGACTCAGCCTCTTCCCTTTCAGCAAAGCTCCTAGGACGCTTCCTCCGGGCACTTCCTCCGCAGGCCGCGGCCCAGAGCAGCCCGGCCAGTAGCAGCCCCAGAGTGGCGGTGGAGAGCAGCACCAGCCAGGTGGGGAGACTCTGCGGATCCAGGCCCGCTAGTTCCAGGCCCAGCTCGGTGCGCAGCAGGCCCACGCCAGTAGAGAGCACATCCCGCAGTCGGGCCGACACCTCCTCGGCCTGCTGGGTCAACGTCTCCTGCCAGCTCCTTGCAGCCATGGCCGCGGCCGCTGACCCCGGGGGGAGCCGGGACCGAGCGCGGGGAAGGAGGCTCGCTCACGCCGAGCGCATTTCACCTGCCACAGCAGCTACCGCCGCCAAGAACCCAGCGAACAGCGCCCGGGCGGCCTAATCCCCCTGTACGGGGGCTGCACCCGCCTGCCAGAGGCGCGAGTCGGTGGGGGTTGCTCCGTTACTGTCCGCCCCGCTCAGCAGCGCCTCAGCCGCCCCCAGCTCCAGCGCAACGTCACCAACGTCAGCGGTTCCGGCGCAC
>QEPC01002013.1:523611-551114 GCA_003113815.1 Sphenodon punctatus
ATCTTTGATACGAACCTCTCTTTTAAACCTTACATTGACTCTGTGGCCAAATTCTGCCGCTTCGCCCTCCGTAACATTGCTCGGATCCGCCCCTTTCTCTCTACCTCCTCGGCCAAAACCCTTGTTCATGCCATGGTTATCGTTCGTCTCGATTACTGCAACCTCCTCCTTGCTGGCCTCCCTCGCTCTCCCCTCTCCCCCCTTATCGCAATCCAAAACTCCGCTGCCAAGGTCATTCACTCTGCCCGTCGATTCGATCATATGCATCCTCTCCTCTTCTCTCTCCACTGACTCCCCATTCCTGAACGTATCCTGTTTAAACTCCTGGTTTTCACATTCAAAACACTCCACAACCAAGCTCCCCCTTACCTCTTGGACCTAATCTCCCTACGCACTCCTGCACGCGCTCTCTGCTCTTCCTCTGTCCCCTCCCTCACTCTCCCTTGTTTCTCCTGCTCACCTAACCGCCTTCGACCCTTCTCCCTCGCTGCCCCCCATGCCTTGAACTCCCTCCCTACCCACATCCGCCTTGCCCCCTCCTTCCGCTCCTTCAAATCCCTCCTCAAGACCCACTTTTTCCTCGCTGCCTTTCCCAATGCCTGCTAGTCGTTCCCCGTATACTTACTGTCTGCCCTCCTCTGCAGAATGCTGCAACCAACCTGATTGTAACCAAGCCAAGCTCACGCACCTGAAACTTCATATCCGCTTGAATGTTGTTTGTCTTCTCCCCTGTCTCTCCCACTGTCCCCTCTCCCTGTCTCCCCCTCCTTGTCTTTTAGATTGTAAGCCACAGACAGGGACCGCGTCTATTTCTGTGTTTCTGTACAGCACCAAGTACATAACTGGCACTATATAAATGTTTATAATAATAATAATAGTAATTAATAATAATAATCTCAAAGGACCTTTTTTGCAAGGCAGCAACCTTCTGTTCTTCAGTGACTCCTCACAGACTGTTTTTACTTGGCTCCGTGGGGTGGTGGCTGTGTGGGCGTGACGGTGCATTGGCGGGGCGTGTGCACAGCCGCACATGCATCTCCACTCATCTGCACCCACGGAGGAACCACTGTTTCCCCCAGTTGCTCCATGCGTGGGGACGAGATGGAGGGGTGAGTGAGGATGCGTGTTAGGCACGCACACACACGCACCCCCACTCACTGGGGGTGCATGCGCTGCGTCATTCACACAGGGCTTCCCCACCCATGAACACACAGATCTGCATGTTCATGGGTGGGAGAGACTCATGCAAAAAGGCCACATCCTGACAACTGTCTTACTTAGACTATCTTAGGTAGGAATTTAGAATGCAAAGCAATATCTATTCTATCTTGGAAAATCTGCAGATATGGTTCTGAGATTATTGTGACTGCTATTTCACTAACTCTGCTTAATTAAGTTATTGCTAACAGGAATACTGTCTTTAAACCCCCCACCCCATAACCAATTCATTTGCACCCCCATATAATCAAGTCATGTGCCCCGGGACGCAAATTAACTGGTTATGGGTGGGGTGCAGTGTGAATTGATTATATGGGGCATGGGGGCACAAATGAACTGGTTATTTTTATTTATTCAAAACTTATATCTCGCCCCTCCTGCCCAAAGGCAGCTCGGGGTGGCGAACAACATGCACACACACAAAAATATTCAACAATAAAACATTTAAAAATAAATCTACAAATTTTAAAACAAGTAATAAAAACACACCCTCCCTCCCAAACCCCACCTCCCCCACCCTACCCTGGTCCCTCACCAAAAGCCTGGGGGAACAGCCAGGCCTTACACAAACGTCAAAACGACAGGAGGGTGGGGGCCAACCGAACCTGGGGCAGCATGAATTGATTATGGGGCACAACTGAACTGGTTATATATATGTCTCTTTTCATGGCATAATTCGTTGAATTGGCTGACTGCATTTTTGGTGTCTTGTGTGTTTGATAGCAGCGCTCCCAGGCCCACCGAGCCGGGCTGCACCCCTAGGTCCACCGGCAGGACACAAAGAGGGGGGCCCATCTTGACTTCTTGACCATGGGCCTATTGCACCCTAGCTACCCTACCTATGAGTGTGTGGTGAGAGCATGTGTGTGAATGAGTGTGTGACCTCTTTTACATGAGATGCACCCACGTAATAGCATGGGTGGATGTGTCTCGTATGAAAGCAGTCGCTTGTGCGCTCCTGTGTAACACGCACCTCCACCCATCACCCCTCCACAGAGAAACCTGCAAACAAACAGGTTGCTCCATGTGGGGGATGTAGGGGCATGGGTGAGTGCCTGCGTGCACCTGCAGTGTTCTTGTGTCTGGGGCCAGCTTATGCATTAACAAAACGATTACGTTTCAAAAGAAAGGCAAATTATCTAGACAAAAAACCTTCGGTTTAAGAAGCTCATTAAGGCGCATTACAAATTATGCTCAAAACTTAACATGACAGTAAATTGTATATTAAGGTAACTTTATTAAATATCAGGCCAATCTATGCATTTTTCTGTTCTTAGTTAATTAATACAAAAATTATGACTTAACTGAAATTAAACTCTATACATTCCTCATCACGTATAAGTATTGTTGTCACCATACCACACATATGCAGCTTAATTTCAGTTGTCATAATTTTTTTAAATTAATGAATAAGAAAAAAAAATGTATAGATTGGTCTGATATTTAATAAAGTTGTCTTAACATACAATTTACTGGCATGTTAACGTTTGAGTATAATTTGTAATGCCGCCTTAACAAGCTTCTTAAACCAAAGTTTTTTTGTCTAGGTAATATGCTCAAGCTTGGGTTCTGGCAGAATTCTTGGGGAAAAGCAGGACTGGCCTTAGAATTACGACTAAGACAAAATGTGAGGCCCCCTCAGCTCTCCCCACTTTCCGATACCCCACCAACTTTCCTATATCCCATCCACTTTCCACAGCTCCATCCACTTTCCCATGGCCCTGCCCACTTTCTACGGCTCTGCCTGCTTTCCCCCGGCCCCTCCCACCCACCTACACACTCTTACCTCTCTTACACACACACACACTTCTCTCACACATTCATTGTCTCACACACTCATTCAAACACATGTACTCATTCAAGCTCACACACTCATTCAAACTAACTCTCTAGTCTCTCACACACACAGTCATTCAAACCAGCTCACACATAGTCACACACCCACACTCATTCAAAAACAGTCATTCTCTCACACACAAGCTCTCATCTCTTACACACGCTCATTCAAACCAACTCACACGCAGTCATGCACACACTCATTCAAACACACACACAAGCTCTCATCTCTCAAACACTCATTCAAACCAACTCTCACACACACTCATTCAAACACTCATTTGAGTTTTTCGGGGGGCCACGATGGGGAGGGCTTTCTCAGTGGCTGCTCCATGGCTGTGGAACTCCCTGCCGTTAAAGGCCCATTTGGCTTCGGATCTCCCCTCTTTTTGACACAGTTGCAAAACGTGACTGTTCTGCCTGGCCTTTGGTGGGGAGACTGGGTAGAGTGGAGTGGGTTAGGGTGGTGAGGGCTATGTTGATCCTCCTTATTATGATTATTTCTAGTTTTATTGTTTTGTTTTATGATTGTAAGTCACCCAAAGCTGCCTGCGGCAGGGTGGGTGGGGTAGGAAGTTTTTTAAATAAATAAAATAAATTCAACCCCCCCTCTCTTTCTAGTCTCTCACTCACTCTCTCTCACACACACACACAAACCAACTCACACACAATCACGCACACACACTCATTCAAACACATAGTCATTCTCTCACACACAAGCTTTCATCTCACACGCATTCAAACCAACTAACACGCAGTCACACACACGCATTCATTCAAGCACACACACACTTATTCAAACCAACTCTCTACTCTCTCACACACACATTCAAATCAACTCACGCAGTCACACACACAGACACTCATTCAAACTCACACATTCAAACTTACATGCTGCTCATACACACTCATTTCAGTGAGAGAGGACTGCATCTGTTATCTATCGCTCAATCAATATATAAAGGCTGCCATCCTGTCCTCACTGAAGTCGCTAGCTCAACTCCCATTGATTTTAATGGGAAATGTTTGCACCCACGATGTATGTATGTGTGTTATATTTGTCAACAATATTCCATAATCAAAAAACCTTTCAGTTTAACCCAGAACCCGCCCACACACAACAGTGAACACGACCACACAGGGAAGGGCTGCATGGCCAAGGAGGCGGTGGGACCCCAGCGGGGGGGCAGGCCGGGAAGGGGCACAGGGGAGGAAGGCAGAGGGCCGAAGCAGCAGGGGCCTCCAACACAAACACCCAACCCCCCGCACACACCATCCCAAGGCCCCCAGAGGCCCCGCACACACCATCCCAAGGCCCCCAGAAAACAAGCCGGGCACGGTACACAGGTGGGCGTGGCAGCAGGGATGGATGGGCACAGCCAGCCTGACAGGGAATGACAGGGGGACCATGGACCACACCAACCACCAGCAAACACGCTGCAGCTCTCCACACACCAACAACAGAGGTGGGTGGGTGAAAGGGGGCACCATCACGAATGCAAGGAGGGGGCAAGGCAGCAGGACAGTGGGCAAGGGGATGGACCTCCGGCCCAAGAGGGAAAGGGGAGGAAAGAGACAGGACCTGAGGGGGACAGAGTAAGCCAAGACAGGCAGCTGAGAGGCGACCAAAGCCCCAGGTCAGGGAAACCAGGGTTACCCCCCAAAGGGAACGACAGAGCTGCAGCACAAACACTGGGAGGGGGGGCATGAGACACACAGCCCCTGACAGACAAGCATGCCACAACACCAAGATGCGCCCACACGAGCAACCAGGCCAAACAGAATGCCAGGACACACACATACGGAGAAGGGGACAAAACAACTTTATTGGCAAGGAGGAATGGTGCGACAGGGTCAAGGTACAAGGGGGTGGGGAGGCTGCACAGACAGTGGGCACGGGGGGTGACCCCCCACCCACAATAGGGACGCCGGCCCCGAGTCCGGCCCCAACGATCCACCTCTGCGTGGTTGAGCCGCTGTACTCGCTCCAGGAGTTGCAGCAGCTGCTGCACAACTGCCCCCTGCTCCCAGGTCCGCTCTGCAATCATCACCTGTACTAATAGTAGTAGTTATTTATTGTATTAGCAAGCTCTGCTATAACATAGTATTAAAACAACAAAGAAATAGAGAACAAGATAAAAAACAGAGTAAAAGTACCTATCAAAATTATAAAAAGAGTAAAACATAAAGGAGCACATATTCATTTGTTCTGTAAACGGAGAATAAACATATCAAACTATAAATTCAGTACTCTCCAATAAAAATTCGTACAGCTTTGTATATACAACATTAATTGAACTAGACCCCTTTAATCTTTTTCTCAGTCAACATAAGGAATATCGTTACTGCTTTGATCAGCTCTAGTTCAGAGGCTGTAGCCAATAGGGGTGGGAAGTTCGGATCATCCGGTATTCGATACTGCCGGTATTTTGGTGTACTGGCAGTATCGGATTATTCCGGTATTTGGGGGGTACCGGTACCGGATCTTTTTACATTGCGGCCATTGAAATGAATGGCCGTAATGTAAAAAAAGGGGAAAAAAAACCCCAAACACTTTCCCTCCCCAGTCCAGGCTGCGCGGGTGGAAGGGGGGACACCCTNGAATGTTAGGAGTTATTTGCAAAGGGATAGAAAATAAAACTGAGGATGTCATAATGCCTCTATACAAATCAATGGTGTGACCGCACCTGGAATATTGTGTGCAGTTCTGCTTGCCGCATCTCAAAAAAGACATAGCTGAACTAGAAAAGGTACAGAGAACAGCAACGAGAAGAACAAAGGGTATGGAATGGCTTCCATACGAAGAGAGGCTTGACAAGCTGAAGGTCTTCAGCTTAGAGAAGAAAAGACAGAGGGGACATGCTAGAGGTTTATAAATTCTTAAATGGTGTGGAATGAGTAGATAGGGAACGGTATTTACCCGCTCAAATAGTAATAGAACTAGGGGACACTCCATGAAGCTAGCTGCCGGCAGATTTAAAACAAATAAAAGGAAGTACTTTTTCACTCAATGCATAATTAACTTATGGAATTTGTTGTCAGAGGACCTTGTCAAGGCCAGTAGTATAGCTGGGTTTAAAAAAAGGCCTGGATACGTTCTTCGAGAGTAGGTCCATTAATGGCTATTAACCAAGTAGCTTACGGAATGAACTTCTGACTGTTGGGAGCAGAGGGTGAACGGGAAATGGATTGCCCATTGTGATTGTTGGTTCTTCTCCCACACGATCGAGATTGGCCAATGTCGGAGGACAGGATGCTGGGCTTGATGGACCATTGGTCTGACTCAGTATGGCACTACTTATGCTCTTATGAGAAGGCAGGAGGTTGTGGGAAGTTTTACTGTCTCATCTCCAGTATCACGGGAAGCTGCTGTCAACTAGTGTAGTGTGTCTCCTGGCAATATGCAAGTTTTGATATGCAGTTCTTGAGCTTGGGAAATTTGCCCTGTTTTATTAAATACTAACTTTAAAATCTTTGTGGTATAAAATAAAGTTTCTAAAGACAAGAATTTGCCAATTAACCCCAAGTCTGCACACAGTTCTAGTGCGTAAGGGGATGCTTTAGAATCCCATTATAAGGGTGCCCACCAAGTGACCCAACAAGGTAGTTTTGCTTGACCCAGCGACACTTGCTAAAAATTCAAAATTTCATTTTAAGAAAAAGCTTCTAAGTCCTCAAATTGTGATGTAAAGCCTGAAAATGTAACTCTGATTTAACCTAAAGGCTCAGGAACCAAATTAAAACAAAAACAAAAAAAACCCTTGCTCTCTCATTTAAACCAGTTTTGTGATTTTTAGGGATCTAGCTGAGGACTTTCGAATATTCAAAAGTTTCCAGGCTTTTGGTCTCCCCAGCTAGCAGGGATGCAGTAGCTGTGACTCATGCATGTAACTAGCTTCCCACTAGTGCTTGGGTGTAAATGAGCCTGCAGGCAGCAGCCTTGGTTAAAAGGCTTAGCTATTCTTGTTCTGTCCAGATTTTGTGGGACACCATGACCACCTCTTGCCTCCTTCAGTCACAGACTCCTTGTCCAGTAATGTCAAACATACTCTGACTCAAAGTACAACTTGTCTTGCTAACGGCAGCCTGAAGGGGTTTTTTAAAATGACTCTGCTAAGTTGTGCTCTCCTCTCACATACTATACAGATACCACATTAGTTTCGTTTTTCAGCTGAACCTACAAGGTGTGCAACAGGTTGCTAACACACATTCTGCACAGCTGGCAAAATTTCCTGGCACTTACACTCAAGAAAACCAAGTCTACTACGCCAGAAAGGTTTTCGTCTTTACCCTAGAACAAGAGTAATTATACCACTGTACTTGGTTAGGCCTCAGCTGGAATACTACATGCAGTTTTGGTCACAACTTTTTAAGGACGCATAAAAATTGGAGAGAATACAAAGGAGAGCAGCAACAAATATGACAACAGGTTTGAGGAAAGGCTGAAGAAGCTATGTTTTAAAAAAAGAAGAAGATGAAAGGCAACAGGATAATAGTTTTCAAGAATTTAAAAGGCTGCCATAAAGATAATACTTCACTACTCCTCAAGGAAGGGAAAAAGGAAATGAGAAACAGAAAAACAGGCTAAATATTAAGAATGTTGCTATCTACAAGAAGATTTACCAATGGAAAAAGTTAGCAAAGGCAACTGCAGAATCTCCTTTGCTAGAAATAGCAAAAAGGAGGGTGGATAAACATTTGTCAGGTAGATTTTAGGCTTAGTTAGTCCTGCGTTGGTGCAATGGAGTCAAACCTGTTTGACAATCTTTAGGGTCTCTTTCAGTCTCACAATTCTATGAAACAGTCTACACAGCTTCACTCAGATTTCAAGCTCTCACTCGCTGCCACGTGAAACCATCCCGTTCTGTCAACGAGCCCTTAGGACTTGAGCCTGCCCCCTACTAAAGTCATTAGTAAAGTTTCTCTCTTGCCTTGGCGCCCAGTCCCCTACATCGCATTTCCAGCCCTCCTTCCCCATGCTCTCCTCCCGCAGCATCACTCACCCTGCCCGCTTTCTCCACAAGCCTCTTCTTGTTTCGTTTCTTCTGGTCCTCGCTCTTCAACAGCAGCAACGCCGCCGCGCCCGGAGCCGCCGTGTTGGGGCCGGCGCCCCCTCCTACCGTTAGGCCCAGGCCCGACTCAGCCTCTTCCCTTTCAGCAAAGCTCCTAGGACGCTTCCTCCGGGCACTTCCTCCGCAGGCCGCGGCCCAGAGCAGCCCGGCCAGTAGCAGCCCCAGAGTGGCGGTGGAGAGCAGCACCAGCCAGGTGGGGAGACTCTGCGGATCCAGGCCCGCTAGTTCCAGGCCCAGCTCGGTGCGCAGCAGGCCCACGCCAGTAGACAGCACATCCCGCAGTCGGGCCGACACCTCCTCGGCCTGCTGGGTCAACGTCTCCTGCCAGCTCCTTGCAGCCATGGCCGCGGCCGCTGACCCCGGGGGGAGCCGGGACCGAGCGCGGGGAAGGAGGCTCGCTCACGCCGAGCGCATTTCACCTGCCACAGCAGCTACCGCCGCCAAGAACCCAGCGAACAGCGCCCGGGCGGCCTAATCCCCCTGTACGGGGGCTGCACCCGCCTGCCAGAGGCGCGAGTCGGTGGGGGTTGCTCCGTTACTGTCCGCCCCGCTCAGCAGCGCCTCAGCCGCCCCCAGCTCCAGCGCAACGTCACCAACGTCAGCGGTTCCGGCGCACACGAAGGGAAGGGTGTCACGTGGCACCATGAGGCAGTCGCGCACGCGCGCCTCCGTTCTCACTCTCTAGCAAGTAAGACGGGAGGGCCGAGCCTTTCTCTATAGGAGTCAGTACGGAGCTACGCCTCCTCCCGCCCTCCACTGACGGAGCAGGGGCGGGGATACGCAGGGCGGAGCGAGGGGGAGGAGTGAGTAATCTCGACGTGGCATTTAGGAACCCATGCCTGAGAGCGGAGGCGAGGCTGGCCAGATTCACGGTGGGGAACAAGACCTAGAGTCTCTGGCTGGTGTGAGGTGTTGGGAAGTGACACACACACACACACACACACACCTCCCTCCTGCAAACGGTGCCCTACATCATTCCTTCATGGAAAGCTGGTCCCAAGAGCTGTGCTACCTGGGGCTGCTCCTTTCCAGGGTGGGTGGCCGTGAAAGCACTTTCCTGTGCTTTACAGTCTCTACTGGCTAATGACAGTTTTCTGGGCACAGTTCAAGGGCTTGGTTTTGACCTTTGAAGGTCCTAAATGACCTGGGAACCAGCCTCTGCCTGCTAGTAGTGGCTGCAGCAGCGGGACGCAAGGACACCCATGATAAAGCTGTTTGTTTACAAACCCTCCCCATGTGAGTGAGCAGAAGGTTGTTGCCTTGTCAAGAAGGTTCTTTGAGATGGCTCCCCACATTCTCACAACTGGGTTGTGCATGCTCACCCTGTTCAAATAATAGACCACGTGATGGTCTCGAGCTCCTCTAATATAATAAAAAGTACCCCACCCCACCCCTCAGCATGACAGTTTCTTCCAACCCTTTCCAGGAATTTAAGAAAATTCCATGCAGGGCTGGAAGGGTGGGTGTTGTGAGAATGTTGTGAGGAGCCACCCCCTGACGACACCCACGCCACACAGTCTCTTCTGACCATCACTGCCGGACACCGTGTGAATGTTCCTGTGCCACCGTCAGGCCAGATTACCCACTCTGCTGCCCAGACTGTTGCCTCCTAGGATACCTCCCCATATCTCCCTCGCCTCCCCGCCTTCTATTTCCCCTCTCCTTCTCGCTCTGCTGATGGCTCCCCTCCTTCTCCCTCTCCTTCCTCCAATGGCCTTTCTCCAACCAACCCACCCCTTATTCTCACCCATGCCCATTCCCCCTCCTCACCCTCATTCCCCCCTTGCCCATTCCTGGTAAGCCCCTGCCACCACCCCACCTCCCCTCATCCAAACCTTGCACACCCAGACACTCCACAGCCCATTGTGGCCGGTGCGAGTCCCAAACCCTGCAAACCCGCCCGCTCCACATCTCCCAATCTCATCCACATCCCATGCCTTCCCTAAACCAATTGCCTTTCTCCTGCTCCCTCTGGAACGGCCGCTCTTCCATGGCTAAAGCCCCCTTCATCCATGATCTCTTCCTCTCTCGCCCCTTTCAACTCCTTGCTCTTACAGAAACCTGGATCTCACCCTCCAACTCTGTTAACCCCAGCCACCCTATGCTCTGGGGGCCTTTTGTTCTCTCACCGAGCCCGCCCTGAGGGCTAGGGGGGTGGCGTGGGTTTCCTCCTTTCCAAGCTCTGTCAATTCCAAACCCTTTCCCCTCCTCCCTCCCTCTCCTTCCCGTTCCCGTCCTTTGAGGACCATTCTGTGCATTTATACTCCCCCCTACACCTTCGTGTTGCTGTCATCTACCACCCCCCGGGTTCCCTCTCCTCTTTTCTCCCAGACTTTGAATCCTGGCTCACCTTCTTCCTCTCTGATGACACCCCNGGACAATGCACTAAGGGAGAGAGTGAATGTGCCATCAGGACGTGACCGTGGGCCCCAACAATGTGCACCCCCCAACACACAACTGGGAGAGGTCCCTGTACACACGCAGCACACTCACCGATCTCCCTGTAAAACTGTGACCCTGCATGGAGATCTGAGGTGGCATACTGGAGCTGGCTGGCCAGATGTGCCAGGCGGAGAACGGCCAGGAACACAACCATGGTAGCTAGAAGGGAGGAGGGAGAGGGTCAAGGGAATGGGGTGCAAGGCAAGGGTCAGCAGGGGTCAGGAAGCACACACCACGCGCAACCGACACCATGACCCTGGGACACCCAAGGCAGCACCCGACCCTCACACAGCAAGGGGGTCCACAGGCAGCCAACCAACAGGCCGGGAACAGGCCTCACTCATGGTCAGTGCCCCGTTTCCCCTGCCGCCCATCCATGCCAACGGTGCCGATGATGGGAACCGACAGGGGTCACCAGGGGCAGTGGTAGGCCAGGGGTGGGCGCAACCAATGGGTAACGGGATCGCAGCATGCTGCACAGTATGCCACCAGACAGCCCCAGTGATCCACAGCACAATCCCCCAGGACTCCAATCACAGTAACCAACCCACACAGATAAGGTCGCAGCCGTGGGAGTGGTGATCAGAGCGGAACACATACACGAAAGCACACACGGAGTACTGTGACAGGCAAGGTCTTTATTGGGGGGTGGTGTAACAGGGAGGGTACAGGCAAACAGAGGCCGGCGAACAGGTGAGCACAGGCTCCCGCCCGTTCCACACAACCAGCACACAGGGGCACTGGTGCAGCCACCCCAAGAGGGATGGAGGTGGCAGGGAATGTTATAGGGACGGGCTGGAGTGTACCGAGGCAGCAAGGGGTCCGGCATACGGAGCAGCTCACCACTGGGTCACACAGTCCGTGGGGCCGGAGCGCCGGGGCCCAGGAGGAGCCAGGCCACAGCACAGCCACGGCAACAACAGCACAACAGAGGGGCTGGTCGGGTCGCCCAGCTCAGGGAGAGGCCTGAGGGTGCTCCAGGAACAGCTGCCCTGGGACAAGACCCTCCCAGGCAAAGAGGCCCCTGGGGAATCCCCTGGACTGCATATGTGCATCCACCATGAAACGGGGCAGGAGTGGGTTCCCTGTGATAGCTGGAGCCGTGACTTCTGGTAGGTTCATCACCGATCGCAGGGCGCCAAGTTCACGCATGGTAGGGGTCCCGGTCAGCAGTGGTCCCCCAACATCAGCAGGTAGCAGGCCCAGCTCCCCAAGAATGGCCTGGCATTCTGATTACGGGCGGGATAAGCCATGGGCATGCAGTAGGATGCTGGTGTAGTCAGTAGCCACAAGGGGATCCCCGGCCTGGAGTGCCAGCCCATACTTCGGACATGCAGCCACCTGGCGAATAGCTGTGATCTCCAGTGCTGTCCATGGCAGAACAACAGTAGCTGGGTGCCCCCACTGAGGTTGCTGAAGGAGGACAAAGCCGAGCTCCCCAGCATGCTAGCGGCAAGCCGGACCCCCCGACTGGATGGCCCATCACCTACATGTACCGTGCCAGGAGATTGAAGCCATCCCCCACTGATAGGGGGTCGCTCATCAGCAGCTGGATGTTGCGGCTCTGCCACAGCGTTCCCAACAGCATGTTGGCACAGGGCGACCACACCTGCCCTGCAACACCGCTGGCCTCAGGGCCTATTCCGCACCCTGCCATGACTGGTCTGAGGACAGCTCCATGGCCTGCACTGGTGTCCTATGGAGAGCGGCACTGAATGAGCGTGGCGCGAGCGGCTGTGCAGTACTAGCCAGGTTGAGGCTGTACACAGCTGATAGTGGAACGGCTGCTTGGCCCTAGGAACCCCTGCCCAACGCACAGGGCGGGTGCATACCAGCGGCAGCGCCGACAGATCAGCAAGGCCACGGCTTCCTGTACCAGAGGGTTAATCACACACTACAGCCAGCTTATCGTGATGGAACCCAGCTGCACAGTGCCGTGGCCTTCAAGCGCTGTGAGAAGAGCACGGCCAGTGTGAATACGCCCTGGCCAAGGAGTGCGAGTGGTCCTGGCAGAGGCATACGGATCAGACAGGCCCCTGGCCCACGGAGGTGCGGCTGCCCCTGGCCCCATGACTGCTAGGCGGTCCGTGGGGGGGGGGTTGTGCCGGCGGCCCGGCGAGGGGGATCCCTATCAGGTGTGCTGAACACACCCACGGTTCCGCACCAATCGCTGGCCGCACAGCATGACCTGGCAGAGTATATATGCATGCAGGTTGCTATGGCCGGGCATGGGGGATAGAGTGAGAGGTAGATTGGGCATGTCGTATGTGAGTTGCTAGTGGCAGGGAGCGTCGAGAGAGTGTTGGTGGTGGTGGCCTGTACAGGGTACAGGGGCAGGGGTGAGTGTGGTGAGAGGCTCCCCCATCATAGCTATACCCAAAACCCAGGACCAGCAGTGGGGTTGCAGGGGACGTGGGAGTCACGATGAGGGTGTGCAGAGCACATGGGCCTTAGGAGTTGAGGGCACCGATAGCACGAGGGTGGTAGGTAGGTGCACAGGCTGTTAACGGGCCAGGTGAGTACGGGGGGCACTGGCACAGCTGAGCGGGCCTGGGTCAGGTTCCCCCCCCATGTACCGCCTAGTCAGGTAGCAGCTCAATGATCCTTCATGGGTACCAGTGGTGGGTTTCCCCTGCGCGTGCGTGTGGTTGTTGGTACCATGCTGCCTATTGATGATCCCCCACAGGTGCAGGGCATCCTGTTGACGGTCCTGTCCACTGCTTCATGATTCTGGGGCTGGTGTTGCAGCAGTGGGCTGAGCTACTGCTGCTGGGTCACCGCTTCTATGACCATGGCAAACGGCGCAGGAGGGCTGCCAACCGGCGGCGAGCTGCATCGCTGCATTGGGCACGGAGGGTAGCTCCACGGCGACATTCCATTTTTGGGAGAGCAGTGTCCCAGGACATGCACCTCGTACTGGTGGCTGCTCAACCTATATGGGTGCTGTGTCACTGTCCCAACGCGGAGACTGTACTGGATGCGGTCCTGAACGAATGAATGGTGGGAAAACATGCTGGCCACCTGGACGGACGAGGAGTGGACAGACCACTTCCGCATGAGCTGATCCTTCTTGGCCCGAATCAGAGAGCTCCTGACACCCCATCTCCGGAGGCGGGAGACCAACATGCGGTATCTGCATGGCCATGGCCGTGTGGAGACTGGCCACCCCCAATTCGTCTGAGAGTGTTGGGGAGAAGTTTGGGGTGGGGACCGCGACCATTAACAGGGCGCTCCATGACATGTGTGACCTGACCGTGGAGCTGCTGCTGTAGCGGATCATCCAGCTCTGTGATCCAGAGGTGGTGATTTGCGGCTTCAAAGACCTGGGCTTTCCCCATTGTATAGGGGCGATAGACAGCATCCCACATCCCCATTATCTGCCCCCCCACATGCCAAGACGGACTACCTGAACAGGAAGCAGGCCTTCTCCATCAATCTCCAGGCCGTAGTGGATCACAGGGCCTTGTTTATGGACGTGTACAGCGGCCAGTCAGGGAGGAGCCATGATGCGCGCATACTGTGGGCGTCCCCCTTCTATGCACGCATGTTCGACGGGGAGATAGTCCCCAACCTGTACCGGGTCATTGAGGGGGTCTCCATGGCTCCCATGGTGATTGGGGATCCTGCCTACCCGCTCAGCCCGTGGATCATGAGAGCCTAGCCCGTGGCCCGCACACCGGATCACTGCCTCTTCAATGAACGCCTCTCATTGGCTTGGAGTGTGGTGGAGCGTGCATTCGGGCTGCTCAAGGGGCGTTGGCACCTGCTCATGAACAGGAGCCAGTTCGGTCTGCAGCACACCCCCATTCTTGTACTGGCGTCCTGCATTCTCCACAATCTCTGCAAGACCGGGGGAGTCGCCTTGGAGTACCCCCCACCGGTGCCGAGAGAGGGTCGCGTACCCCTCTACCAGCACGTCCAGGGTGGGGCGTGTCACGGGTTGGGGTTCAACACCCCCTACTTTACCGGGTTTGAGTGACTCAGTTTCCCTTGCGCACAGTCCTCTTGAATCAGTTTCTCTCTCTGGCTAATTCAAGTCTGCCACAATGAAACTTCTTGTCACCCAAGCGCCCGATCCTTCCCGTTTACAGACTCTTTACTCTCTGGGTTCGCAAGAGCTTGAGGGCTCTTGTAGCTCACTTGTGTTCCAATATTAGACTCTAGACCACTTCTTCATAAAGTATGAAGTATATTTATTGTTTACATAAACACAAGATAGTTGATACAGAGTGGTAATAGAAATAAAAGGTAAACATAACGCATTCCTAACTTATACTGTTTTGTGTTCCTAAGTTATTCATCTTACCCTAGAACAAGTCCATAAGTTCTGGTTTTCTCAGCCATAAGGAACTGGCTGGGCTCTGGCTTCTTAGAGCGAAGCTGTGTCTCATTTCATCTTCCCCCAGCCTGCAGTGATCAGCTGGCTCTTTCGTATGTAGATGTGCAAGATGGCTCTTGCAGGAAATCTCCAAGCAGTCTCATCCTCCCTCTGGGATCTCTGTCCTTTTATCGTATTTGTCTCTCTTTGTCTGGGTTTTCCCGCCTCTAGGGAATGTGTCCCAGAGCATGTAGGCAACATGGAAGTTCATTAACATTTCCATAGGATGTCTAGCACCCCAGCTTTCAATCCACGTTCGATTATCTCTTGTAGTTTCTACAGACTTGTGACGTGTGAGAGGGCCAACCTGAGCTGTAATTTGAGTTCTACTGTTCTCAGAGTTGGCATTACAACATGTGGAACTTGTAACATTACATACTGTACATTTACAGTAACATTGCATCCATGTGAAACCCTTGGTACCACATATTTACCAAACATGTACTCCCGTGTTACACGTATGTGACCCCCTGTTTCCCCGTGACAGCCCCCCCGTAAGATTGCATCGTGGAGAGACACGTCAGCGTCTCGTAACATGCTGAGGCTGGTGTGTGTAGGGGTCTGCAACTTCTGTACGTTTCCATGTGGTTGCATCCTATTAAAGTTACACCATTGGTTTTTCAACCCTTCTGTGAGCCCTGTGGGGCTATCGTGTTCACGTGTTTTCCACCATGTTGTAGTGGAGTGATATTGTGAACCATATCCTGCCAGGTACCTCAGTTTTACACGTATGTGACCCCCTGTTTCCCCGTGACAGGGCGTTCCGGCGCATTGCCGAGGAGAACCGGGACGCTCTGTGTAGGTGCATTGTTGACCAGATTGCAGGCGACTGACTACCCATGTAGATAGCCCCCCACCATTCCAGCAACTGTGTAATCTGTCCGAATAAATACAGATATTTCTACTTGGAACTCTGCATCTGTTCTTTTGTTTGGGTTGTAGGGGTTCCACGGGCCTGTGTTGGCCGTGTCCCACGCCACTGAGTCCCCCACTGCTGTGTCGCCCTGGCAAGCGAGCTGCTGCAGGCCTCGGGCCCACACCGACTGTCTGTTGGCATGGCCGGCTCTCCACTGCTGTGACTGTGCTGACCTGTCCCCGGCCATGGGTGTTATGCTATTGACCACCCGGCTCCTTACCGACCAGAGATGTTTGGTACTGCCACCTGTTGTGTGCATGTCCTGCCCCCGTATGCATGTGGAGCAATCCCTCTCACCCATGGTGCCCCCATTAATACACAGAACAACAGAGTGGTACAGTATCACATGGTTTATTAGGGGTTATGTACAAGGGGGGGTATGTTTTGCGGGGGCTTCCCCATGCCCGCTTTGGTGCACCACTGGAGCTTGCTCCCTTGCATCCCCTTGCAGCTGCTGCCCTCTGAGAGCATCGGCTGGATGGCCCGATCTCTCCTGCGTCCGCAGGCCGCTCCACTCTGGACTCGGGTGCTGGGCCCTGTGATGAAGGAAGATAAGGTCTGTGTTACACTCCGTCGGTGGGAGGTACCCCTGCACCGCGGGCCTTATACCAAGCCTCTGGTGGTTCCATCGCTCCCCCTGCTGCATCCCCTCCCCCACTTTGCGGCCAGCTACATGGTGTGGCTTACCGGAGTTGGTGGGGCAGCCGGCGTGGGTGGTTGGTCACCCGGACATTCCGGGTTGATGGGGGAAGTCGGTGGTTCCTCGAGGGGGGGTGTCTCAGAGGCAGCCATGGAAGAACCAGGAGGGGTGCGGGGCGGAATGGCAGCCCCATGTGCTGTTGTTGAGGGGCTATGTGGAGGAGACCAGGCCAGGGAAGGGGTGCTGCTGAGGAAACCAGGGTTGGCCGAAGTACAGGGGGGGCACCTGTGGGGGGATGCCCCGGTGGTGGTCGGCTGCCGTCCCTCCACCTGAGCCCAGAGGGGTCACGTCCTGCTGGGGTTCGCTCACCGCCTCCCCAATGAGGTCGAGGGTCCGTGCGGAGGTCCCTCCTGAGGTCCTCTCTCTGACACCAGTTCCGGGTCTGCATCTCCCGATTCCTCTGCGCACTGCCGCCGCCGGCTCCCCTCGCCAGACTGGGGCACCCATCTGTGGGAGGGATGAGAACGGAATGTGGTGTGTTCCGTGACATGCCCGTACCCTGTGCCCATATCAGTGCATCCCTGTCGCCACAGGGGGTGCCGGTCGCCTGCCCTGTCTGTCTCTATGGTGCTCCCTACTGCTCGGGCAGGGTCCCCTGATCCCTGTCCCCTCTGTCGGACTACTTTGCCTGGCCCCTCTGCTGGCGCTGCCACCCGCACCCATGCTGTCACTGCGGTCCCATGTGGGCATGTCCCGTGGTCCCTCCCCCCATGGGCACCCCTTCTGCTGTCCCCTCGGGGGCTGGTAACCCATGTGGCCCATTTTACGACTGCGGAGTGCACTGGCCCTTCCATGTCATGCATGGGGGGCTGTTGCCTGCAGGGGCTGTCTCTGTGGCAGGCCCGATACCCCACCTACCCAGCACATGCCGGGACCTGTCCCTTGTGCACTGTGGCTACCTACCATCGTGGTCCTGGCACCCAGCTCCCGGGAGTGCCTCCGGTTCTTCCACTACCACTTCCTCCTCCTTGTGTACCTGCAGGGTGCCTTGAGCTGTAATGGGAATGTGGATCCATCAGTTGGTCCCTGCTGCCTGACTGTGGCTCCAGTCACTGTGGTCGGGGCCCGTTCCCCCCTTCCCGCCAGTCCCCCCCCCCCCNCCCCCCCCCCCCAGGCCCCAGTCGTGTTCCTACCTGGATCGTCTTCCTCTGCTTCCTGGGAGGCATCCCAGGTCTCTATCCGTTCTGCGTGCGCCCCCTGTCCCCGCGGCCCATCGCCTTGTGGGCGCATGCGGAGGGTGCTGTGTGTGTGAGTGGTTTTCCGGGCCGCCACCTCCTCCCCCTGTGTGATGGGGCTATCCCCTCCCACATCCTGGCTGGTCTTGCCTGTGGCAGTGAGCTGCCTCCCCCTGCTTCTGGGGGTCGGGCAGGGGGGTGTCGTGAGTGTCCTCTGTCTGCCCCTGGCGAAGGCAGTGCCATGTGTGCGGGAGGCGACTATATCCCCGTCCATGCAGAGGAACCAGTCCAACTCATCCTGGAACTCCATTGTGCGCATGGCACAGCTGGACTTGAGATTGTTGTCCTTGATATGTTTATATCCAGACCTCAAGTCCTTTGCCTGTTGCATGTACTGGGTGCAGTCCCTATTGTACCCCTGCTGCTGCATTTCCTGGGTGATGGTTTCATAGACCTGTCTGGTCTTGTTGCTGCGCCCCAGGTCATGCTGAACCTTTTCAGCCCCCCACATGCGTATGAAGTCCTTGGTCTCCTGCCTCTACCAAGGCTCCCCCTTTTGGGTTCTGTGTGTGGGCACCTACCAGCTTCGTGGCTTGGTGCCCACTCGGTAGCTGTGGTGACAGTGGAGCTGGTCGTCTCCTGTGGGGGGGTATTGCAGAGGGATTAGCATCTGCCCCACTGCCCACCTGTGCACCCTTGTGGGGGGTTCCTTCCTCCCCCAACCCCCAGGGGCCCCAGCCAGCTTACCTGACTGTTGCAGGGGCCCTCGGCCGTCTCCCTGGTGGTGTGTTGCTCCTCGGTCTGTGAGCTCTCCTGGGGGTGGGGGAGCAAACCGTTAGCTGTCCGCTGTCTGCTCTGGGCTCCCTCGGGTTGGGGTCTGCTCCTGGCATGCAGGACCCCCCTCCCTGGGTTCCTGGGGTGCCCTCGCTCTTACCTCACTGTCGCAGGCACTCCCTGCCCCATGCCCCGTGGCTGTGGTGGTGTGGGGTGCTGCGGGCAGCGCGGCCGCAGCGGTGTGCCCTCAGCCCTGTGGCAGGACAGGTGTGCTCTGTTTAGCCATCCTACCCCCTACCCCCAGTCCGTCGGGACGCCACCCCTCCCGTGGCCATGCCAGGGTCCCTCTGCTTACGCTGGCCTGTCCCGCATGTGTAGTGGTGCTGGCTCCCTTTGTCTTATCGGCGGCTTTCTGTCCTGACATTTTGGAGCTGGCACACCCCTGTCCTGTTTTGGGTACCCTTTAAGGGCTCCCGGGCGGGCATCTGGCGTCTCCCCGGGTGGGCGTGTCTGTGGGGGGGGGGGCGCCTGCGTGGCCTCTCTAGCCATCTCTCTGTGGTCTCGGTGGACACGTTCCTGTGGGTGTGGGTGTTTGGGTTTTTACACAGACGGGTGAGTGTATAACACCCATCTCCACCCACCTCTACCCACGGAGTGTGCTGGCTCCTTCCCGGCTGCTCGGTGGGTGTCGGTGGGTGGGTCGTGGACATGCACCCCCCACTAGTGGACGTTTACACGGGCGCTCTCACATCCGTCCGATGGGTGTTTATGGGTGTTTGTGGGTGGGTGACGTCTGGCCTTTATCTCTTGTATGATTTGCATGAAGTTTGGACAGGTTGCACACCACACCCAAACAACCTTCCTTTTCAAACCTCAGACAAATAGGATAAATGGTGTCAGTTTTATAAGCAATAGAATCTTCATGCTTTATAATGGAGACTGAGTGCAGCCCCCTACAAAGCATTGCATCATCATGGTGCTCCTTAGAGGACATGACCACAGTAGAGAGGGACAGATGAATGCCTTACCCCACCCCTTTTCTGATGTAGTCCTGCCCCTTATGGAGCGTAGGTTTAGATTTAGAAAAGCCCATCTGCACTGGGCCTGGGAACTATGGCCAAAACTGTGGACTGAGTAGGAGCCTATGTGGCACACACCTCTAGCTGGGAGCACATTTACAAGTAGTCCAAACTTTTAAAAGTGTGAAGATGTAATCGGAGGGAGATGCTGTGTGTGCAAGTGAAAGTGTCTTCTAACCCAGTAACCCCCGCTCCCCTCACAGAGAACAGGAGCCATGGCTCCCAGCTTTCCCCCTGCTCTAACCCACTAGCCCCCACTCCCTGTCAGAGAACCCAGGAGTCCTGCCTCCCATGCCCCACAACACACTAGACCCCCCTCTTTTCACAAAGAGTCGTGGGAAATACATTCAGATATATTTCGGACAGAGAACAAGAGTAAAGAGGTGTATGGAATGATGACAAAGAAACTGGAGAAAAGGTAAAACAGGGAGGGAGATAACAAGGACTGGAATTGCCTCTATGAGAACTGGGTGGAATTATGAGCATGCTCCTCAGGGCAGCCTATCATTCATCTTAATCATTCATCTTAGCATTAATTCCTCCTATAATTTCACCCAGTTCCTTGGTGGTGCACCCTATCTATCTCTGTTCATCCCTTTCACTGCACCCATTCCACCCACACTCCCTAGTGCTTTCCACATTATTGCAACCCCTCCTACCCACCACTTCCAAAGATGCAGCTCCATTGTATGCTTTCACAAATACTTAATGGGATCTGCTAGTTACAATAGGATTTATTTCCAAATTGCTATTGCTCTTTCCTTCATTCCTTCCAAAGGGCAATCTATGTTATTAATTTCAATATGTACCCAACTTCAAAATCATACCCAAATTAAACATTTATATAGCATTGTCCCCAGCTTTAGTGTTGCTCCTAAACTGCAGAGGAAGAGGATTGGGGCTAGGGGTGATGGGGTGTGTGCCCCCTGATGTCCCCGAACCCCAAGGGACAGTTGCCCCAAGCCACCCACAGATCAACTGAGAGGGAGGGAGCAGAAAGTCCCCTGCCTCTCCGCTCAGCTCTTGGCAGTGTGGCAGTGGCAACAGCTGATCTGGACTGCCATGTGGCCAAGAGCCAACCATGCAAGTGTGACACTATGGCCTTTTCCATAGACTTCTGTGGTTTTTGGATCTTTAAAGCAGTTGCATATTTGTTTAAATTTCAAAAGCCAGAATAACTAGGGGAATGTTCCTTAATTAGGTAAGAAAGCCAAACGCTGATGCAATTTTTCAGTATTAAGTACTGTGGGATAAGAAAAAAATATCTTAAACCCAGAAGTAAAAACGTGTTTTTACAGAAGTGTTTTTTTAAAGCACATGACCACTGTAGTAGCTTTGAAGATGCAGGCTGCAAACCTAAAAGCACTTGCACCACAGAGGTTCCTAAAGTAGCACAGCTACTTTTGTGATGCAGTCCTTTGGAGGGAGCTGTGGAAAACAGCAAGGGAGCATTCTCTCTGCTAGCTACACTCTTGGTGCAGTTTATGAACAACCTCTGTTTAAGTGCTGGTTTGATAGTGTAACCGATCAGTCATACTAAGAAAATGCTTTGACTCCCTGCCACCAATTCAGAAATTGGCCCTCATGGCCTCAGAATTAGTTAGTGGTGCTGAAGGGGCTGACAGCACAATCAAATTATCTAATTTCTCATCACTTGTCATTTAAAAAATATTGGTGCACAGTCTTCCAAACACTAACTGGCTCAGTTCCCATTGACTTTATGTTGGAAGGTTACACCTTTGGTTGGGGTTTTGCATGTAAGAGAAAAGGGTACATCCCCCCTTCCCTCAAAAACAGTGGGAGCTGGACCATTTGATGGAGGCTTGCACTCTGATAGCACATCCTCCAGCTGTTTAGAGATAATGTTAATTTTAGTAACAGTGCGAGTCCCATCCACTTCAATGGAACTGGTGTCAGTGCAAAGGATTAGAGCAGGCACTAAATAGCCAGAGGATCATGCCTTGGAGGTGAAATCCTGACTTTGGCCTTTTTTACACGGACGGCGCAGCAGCGCCGATGGGTGTGGACGGGTGGGTGAGCACACCCAGCGAACACCTGGTGCCGCCGAGCAGGGAGACATTTACATGGACAGCACCACAGGGGGTGGTGGGAAGGAAAGGGGAGGAGCCGGCAAACACCCAGCAGCCAAACACCCAACCTGGGAAACACCCGGCAAACACCCGTGTAAGTACATGGATGGCCGGGAACGGTGGGGAAGCCCCGCCCGGCACAGCGACGACACAACATGGCTGACTGAGGGCAAACGAAGCCACGCAACGCGTGGGCGGGGCAGGAGAGAGATGGGATGACAGCCTCTACAAAGGAGCCAGCACCAGACAGCCCCAGCACAGAGCCCAGACAGCCTGGCGCCAGGCACCCCCTCCCCAACACACACCCACAGCAGAGCCGCACACACACAGCAGGCAGCAGAAGCACACAGGGACAGCCACGCAGGCCATGGGGGGCAAAGAAAGGGTGGGAAGGTACCCACACAACACAGGCAACACCCCCCCCACACACACCCCAGAGGCACCCGTACAAGGGGAGAGGTCACAGCAAAGCACAACATGAACACACCAGGAAAGGAACACACAAGCCTTTATTCATATGGGGAACCAGCAACGGGACAACAACCACAAGGCAGGGGCGGGGATGGGGCAACAGAAGGGGGTGGGGAACAGCGCCAGCAGCGGCAGGCCTGGGACAGCACCCCGTCAATAGGGCCATCGACCCGGCGCCAGCGCACAGCCTGCACACAGTCCAGCCGGTGCAGCTGCTCCAGGACATGTAGGAGGAGCTCCAGCTACTCCCCCTGCTCCTGGGTCCGCTCAGCGATCATGGCTTGCACTGTATGGGACAGAGGGAGAAGAGACAGCCATCAGAGCTGGCCCCCACCCAGGAACAGAACCCCCCATGGCAGGACAATAGCACAGGGCCCAGCAAACAGGCAGCACACTCACGGATGCCATCGAACAGCCACCCTGCCGCCCGCATGTCCCATGCCGCCCGCTCCAGCTGCAGCACCATTGCGCCCAGGTGCAAGATTGCCAGCAGCATGACAACAGTTGCTGCAGGAGAGAAGGGACAGGACAATGGGGAACGCCCACACCATCGGCAGCAACAGCACCAGGGGCACACCCCACACGCTGCCAGCCACCCCCTTGAGGAGCACCCTGGCCCCTGCATGAAGGGGGATCGGTCGGGCCACAGGCCAGGTCCACAGCAACCCCTACTCACGCTCAGCCTCCCAGAACCCATGAAGCCACCGCCCATCCATCGCCACCACCACAGACGGCCTGCACCAGCAGGGGGTGACAGCAGAGGGGAGCGGAGGGGAGGGGCAGGGCCACACCAACACACAGGCGAGTTCAGGAGGTGCCCAGCCGATCACCCACCACCCATACCACCCCAGGAGCAACCCCAGGCAGCAGCACCCAGCAGGGAAGCAGCCAGGGGAATGCACACCTCACAGCCGGCGCCCACCCCAGAGGCCCGGAGCCCACCAATATACCCCAAGCACACCCCCTGCACACAACCACACAGATGGGGGCAGGAGGTCCGCCAAAGGGGAAGGGGCACCCAGCCACCACAGCAGCAACAGAGGCAAGGCAGGACAGAACATCACATAACAGACTTTTATTGGAGCCGGGGGAAAGCGAGCCCCCACGCACAGAGAGGCAGAGCAGGGGGGCTGTCTCTTATACACATCTAGATGTGTATAAGAGACAGGCCCAGAGCCCACCAATATACCCCAAGCACACCCCCTGCACACAACCACACAGATGGGGGCAGGAGGTCCGCCAAAGGGGAAGGGGCACCCAGCCACCACAGCAGCAACAGAGGCAAGGCAGGACAGGACATCAAATAACAGACTTTTATTGGAGCCGGGGGAAAGCGAGCCCCCACGCACAGAGAGGCAGAGCAGGGGGGCTGTCTCTTATACACATCTAGATGTGTATAAGAGACAGCGACAACGGCGGGCGGGTGCCCCCAAGGAGGCTGGCACAGGGGGGTGAAGGCAAGCTCGAGGGAACGGACCCGGCATACTGGGGCCCCGACCTGGTGACCCATCGTCCACATATACCGTGACAGGTGTCGGAAGCCATCCCCCACCGACGGGGTCGCCCACCAACAGCTGCATGTCAGGGCACAGCCAGAGGGCCGCCAACAGCATGTCCGCACAGGGAGACCAACCCTCCCTGACATCCCCAGCTGAGTGCCCTGCAGAATGACCGGCTATGGCAGCAGTGGGGGGCCCGCTCCGCTGAAGCAACAGGCAGGAGACGGAGGGCTGCCGCAAATGGGACGAGCACAGACCGAGCAGATACCCTCACCCACAGACGCCCTTGCATGCCAGAGATAGGCAGGCCTGCTGTGGACAGGGCGTCGCAACCCACGCACAAGACAGCAGGGATGCTGCAGAGCTGCCGAGATATGAAAGGGGGCCACGGCCGGGCACTGTGCCAGGGCATGGAGCCAATCCAGGCACTGTATCCAGAGTGCGCACTGCCGCAGCTTGCAAAAGTGGACCCCAGCAGAGGGGACGGCAGTGTGGTTGTGGAGGCATGGGTACACAGGGGTGCACGTGGTCCCATCCCCCCCCGGTGGGCATGTGGCCAGCCCACTCGCGGGGATGCTCAGCTGGACCCACCTGCTTGCCGCCCCAGCACACCCCCTGCGCAGCACCAACTGCTGCCCTGCCTCCACCGGCCTACACAGTACATAAGGGACACGCTGCGGCCGGTTGGGCATGGGGCAGAGGGGCTATAGAATGGGACCATGCAGCACACAGAGAACAGCGACCCCGGGCTGGGTGCACATGGAGGAGCTCCCGTGATACCATGGGAGAGAGGGTCGTGGGCACAGGCCGGACAGCGGAGCGCACAGCGCTCACGGCACGTGCCAGTGGAGTGTAGCAGGGAGTGGGAAGCAGCAGAACCGTGCTGCTGGGGGATGGGGACCCACAGTCCAGGACTGCACTGTTGCACCTCCTGGGCGCGGGCCTCCTGCTGCTGCACATGCTGCTCCGGCAGATTACCCTTCTCCACCTGCAGAGTCACCGATCCGTCCTCTGGGACGCACGGCGGTGGAGGACAGCAAACATCCGGAAGGCAGCACTCATGCGATGGGCGAGGCGGGTGTCTGTCCGACGACGCGCCCTGCTGGGCTCCACGGTGTCCCTGCACCGGTGCTCAGGGCCAGGTCAGTGCCCCCGTACCAACGTGCCCAGGGAGGAGTGGCCCCGCACAGCTCTGAGGGGAACAGGGACTCCATCTGCCACCGCATTGCTGCCCGGGCAACCGAACACTGGCCAGCACTGGACCCTCACCCATGTCTGTAGGCCTGGGACCCCCTCAAAACAGCTGGGCCCTACCCGTTACCTGCATACAGCCCTCCATTCCATGTGTGGCCTACTGGGTCCAGGGACCGGGTCCCATGGGTTGCCCGGTGGCAATCACCCTCCCCTCGCTGTCAGCCACGGGGTTGCGCTGGCCCTGCACAGGCTCACCAGCCAACACAAGCCAGCTCGAGTGAGCAGGTCCTGTGCACATCTGTTCCTGCCACCTCAACTGCGTGAGGCATTGCTGGTCTAGCCTCTGGCCCCGTTGGCTGCGTAGAGAGAGCACAGAGCCCCCAAACTGCCGATGCCCCCCTGAACTCTGCACAACCCCCCTCCCCCTGTCCCCGGACAGAGGAAGCGACAGCAAGGTCTAGTTACAACACCTTTATTGGAGGGGACATGTACAATGGAAGGGGGTGGGGGTCAATGTCTGGGGCACCCTCTCCCCCTTTTGACCACACCACTGGGGCTCGCTGGTTGGCGTGCCCTGGCCGTAGCTGACCACAGTACTCTCCAGGCGGAAGGTCCGGCCTCCCTGTCTTCCACTGGCTGCTCGACACCAGCCTCCGCTGAAGGTCCCTGCTTGGAGGAACAGGAATGGGTTAAGGGATCCTCGTGTGCTCTCACCTCTGTCCCTTGTCGGTGCACGGGCACTTGGGTGCCCCATAGGCATCCAGGGAGCCCCCTACTCCCCACATGAGCATGGCATGCACCCTAGGGTGCTCCCTGAAGGTAACCCCCCCTCACGGCACCTGCCCAGTCAAGTACTGCGGCAACGAGCAGGTACACATGCCTCTGGCAATGGCCGTTGCTCCCCATCTCATGTACTGCATGTGCACAGCGTGGGTTCAACAATGCGTTCCCTACTGGGGTCCAGCTTTGTGTGGTTCCCTGGATTCCCATTGGGCCCCCCCCCGGTGTTGCACCCCACAACCCCTGAGGGCCCGGAGTGCTGCGGCCTTACCTGTGGAGGTGGGGTGGCCACCATGGGCAGTTGCTTATCCTGGGGTGCATGGTCTTGGGGTGGGGGCATCACCAGCTGGTGGAGGGGTTGGGGTGACAGCAGGGGCGGGACCACAAGGGGTGAGGCCAGGACGGGCGGACCCACAAGTGGGTCCGGTTGCCCCATGTGGAGGAGGGGGACCCCATGGACCAGGACCAGGTAGGGTTGCTGCTGGGGAAACCACGGGTGGCCGAGGTGCAGGGGGGGCACCGGCACCTGTGGGAAGCTGCCATGATGTTGGTCGGCTGCCAGCCTCCTTCCGCGGCATGGCGTGGCCTGTTGCACTGGGGGTCACACCGCAGGGTCTCCATAGCCTCCCCCATGAGGTCCATGAGCCATGCGGCCTGACCCTCCAGCCCGTCACAGGTACGCCGCTGTTCGTGTTGGAGAGCGGCAGCCTGGCACCTGTCCCAGAGGTGCTTGGTGCGGGACCAGGCCATCATGGCAGCCAGGATCTCCAGGTCCCTTTCCCCCTCCCCTCTGATGAGCTCCCTGGTGAGCGCGAGCTCCCGGGAGTGCACCTCGGCTAACCGTTGTGATTCCACCAGCAGCTCCCTGCCGAGATCCACCCTCCAGCACTGGTTCTTGGCCCGCATCTCCCGGTTCTGCTCCACGCTGCCAGCAGCTGCTCCCCTCGCATGAGTAGGCGCCTAGTCTGTGAACGGGAGGTTGGACTAAACGTTAGCGCATCCTGCCAGTGTGCCCTGCTGGCCACTACTGCCTGCCCGGGGGCAGCCCCCATAGTGTGACTGCTTCCCTCAGCCCTCCCCTGTGGGGTCCCCAAGCCCTGCCCTGTCATGGGGTGCCCCCGACATCTGTTAGCCATGGGAGGATCCCCTGACTGTGTGGCATGCCGGGGAGCCACTACGGGCCCTCCAGCCCCTCCCGCCTGCCCCCCTCTGCCCAGCCATTGGTGAGCCCTGCCAGTTGATGGTTGCAGCCCCCCGGGTGCCCCGCCCGACCATACCACCCACCTCACCGCACCTGACCCCCCCTGTGGCCCCTTGGCTTGTGTGCCCCGCCCGGGAGGGTCACCCACCTGGTGGTGAGGGAGCTGCCTGGCCCCCCTCGTCCTCCTCCTCCACTGCAACCTCCACCTCGTGCACCTCCAGGCTGCCTTGTACTGCAATGGGATGGGTGACCATGAGTGTTTGCCGGCACCCAGCCCAGGCCGCAGTGCCTCCGTCTGGGCCATTCCCCAACTGACCCACACCCCCCGGACCCACTGGGGCATGCATACCTGGATCTAGTTCCTCCACTTCCTGGGGGCCGTCCCGGGTTTCTGCTGGCTCTGCGCATGCCCCCTGTCCCTGTGGCCGGTTGGCCTGTGTGTCTTGGGGGCACGCGCAGTGTGCGGTGGGTCAGTGCTCTGTCAGGAGGCGCCCGGTCCGCAGGGCTGATGAGAGCTCTGCGGGGCTTTCCCCGCAGCATGCAAGTGGCTGCAAGAGCAGACAGTGGGATGGCTGTGGCAACCAGGGTGCGGAGCTACGCTCAGTGCAGGGCTCAGGGAAAGAACACGCCCCAATGCAATCCCCATCAGACGAAACAGCTGTGAGCTCTGACCCCGCC
>QEPC01002013.1:554209-573995 GCA_003113815.1 Sphenodon punctatus
TATTTCATTGGTTTCAATGGGGACACAGCGCCCCATTGAAACCAATGAAATAAATCCGGTACCGGCATACCGGATTTAATCCGGGAATCCGGTTTTCGTAGAACCGGTAACCGGTAAATCCGGTAGCCGGTAATGGGCCCGGGGTCCCACCACTAATATTTATTATTTTGGTTTAAACATAGGAACATCTTATTTCAGTTAGTTGTTTCTAAAAATACCAGTCATGGGTAATCCAGTTAGTTAGTTATTAAGGACCTGATTTTCAAAAGAGCTTAGAGTCCACAATTAGGGATAGCTTTTTGAAAACACCATTGAAGGCTAAGCTCTTCTGAAAACCATCTGCAGTTGTCACATTGGGAGCTGCTTGATGTGGAGTACTTCTGAAAATTCATCCTTCATATGTGTGTCTAAATGGGGGCTGCAGACAAAGTAGTTCAGATGATGGAGTCTGAAATGCATTTGAAAAACTAGCCCCAGTTGGGGGACTGAATGCTTCATAAAAAGGTCCCAAATAATTTTTTTCAAAACTTAATCTGTCTGTGTAAGACCCTGATCCAGAAATTAAACTCTTAAATAGATAGTTCTGCCAGCATATGGAATATTGTTCTCTCCGATTTTGTACTGCAATTACAATAGAGCTGCAGTCCATAAACCACTTACTCCAGAGTAAGTGGTTTATGCATTGCAGCCTAGATTTTTACTTACTATAACAGTTCTGTCAGTATATTTATTGGCTAGTATTCTTTCCCAAAACCTCTAATTTATCAAGCTACCAACTTTCCATTTCCAGCCAAATATTGCTTCATTAAATGAAATTAGTTTGAAGCAAAACAAAGCTAATTGCTGAGAGTGTGTTGATGTTAAATCACAGTAAGAAAAATAGGTCTTCTCATCAATCAGTGCTTACTTTATTTTTGGTAATATTTTTAATTTTATTTGTATTGTTTATATATAAACCATAAGCAGATAAGACAAGATAGATCTAGAAGATAGAAGCAAGAATCATTCATGGCAAAATTCAATTTTCATTACGTACAAAACTTGAAAGGGGGCGGGGGGGAGAAAAAATTCTGAACCCAGAGGGTACCTAAAACAAAAAACACACTTGTCCTCTCTTTCAAACTGATAAATATCACAACTGAGGGGACTAAATAACAATAATTGAAATTTTACTCCTACAAAAACAAAAGCTACAAAAATACAAAGCATAAAGAATATTATATACACATGACATACAGTCCTTGATGTTACATAATGGGAATATAAAACAGTTATGAAGTCAAAAATTTAAGAATGAAATGTAATCAAAATATGCCCCAAAAAACATGTATTTCACAGTCATAAACAAACCCATTTCAATCATCATCTTCATCAGGGTCAAACGCAGTTGTAGAAAAACATTTCAGTCAATAATTTTATATCTAAACTTCCAAGGCATTGAAAGCTGTTCAAAAATCTTCAAAAGTTGTACTGTTCAAGAGTGGCTAAAGATGAAAACCCTAAATATAATCATAATAAGACAATGATCCAAAACATTACATAAAGAATAAATGTCCCCAAACAAACCACATACATACTTATATCCACTTCAAAATAGAAGTTATATATAATATAAATGTATCCCATTACTTCTAAACCATTCCTTAACATATAATCTCTTGTTAAAATAATGAACTATAAATTTAAAAAAAAAAAAAAGATTAGAGCGATATATTACCCTAGTGATCGCTTGGAAAAACTTGTAAAGTTCTCTTCACAGTGACAGGACAGCAAAATAAAAAGCAAATGCTACCTTGTATCTGCTGATCAAATTAGTCAGTTTGCTGTATGGGGTCCTGGTATGAATTCACCAGCTTTGTTGAGCAGTGGACCCACCATTTTCTTATTCTTCCTCTTACCCAACCGGCCTCTTGGACTCCTTTTCTCCTTTAGATTATCTAATCATGGGATCTAACCCATTATTTCTCTGAGTTTATTAAAATCAGTTGTTTTTTTTTTGAAGTTCAAGATCAGTGTTTAACTGTTTTTACCCTGGTCTTTACTTAGGATCATGAACTCTAATATTACATGGTCACTTCCCCCCCAAAGTTCCTACTGCCTTTAAACCATTTACCAATTTTTCTCTATTGCTTAGGACCAAGTCCAATATAGCTGATCCCCTGGTTCCTTCCTCAGCATTCTGAAAGAGGTAGTTGTCAGCAATGCAAGTTAAAAAATTATTGGACATTCTGTGCTTAGTGGAGTTTGTCTTTCAGCTGATATCAGAGTAGTGGAAGTCCTTCATTACCACTTGTTCATGCCTTCTTGAAACTTCTGTGATCTGCTCTAAGGCGGTCTCATCTTCCTCCTCGGCCTACTTGGGTACTCTACATTAGACCTCCACCACGATACTCCATCTGCTCTCTTCCTTTTACTCAAATACTGTCAGCTGAACCGCCATGCTCAATCCCATGCATTTCCATGTAGGTACAGGTGTTCTTGACACATAAGAATTTATATACGCCTCCTCCCTTCCGTCATTCCTATTCTTTTGGATCATATACCCTTCAATTCCTACATTCCAATTGTGGAAGTCATCAAACCAAGTCTCACTAATGCCAGTTAAAATCATAGTTACCTTCATGCAGTATGATTTCAAGTTCATTCTGTTTAATTTTCATACTCTGTGCATTAGAGTAGATACATCTAAGATTATGGGTATGGTGTCACAAGGAAGGCCCTCCTGTTTTACCATGGCTCTTAGTAGGTTTCCCTGCAACTGCCCCAGTTCCCACCTATAATAAAAATGCAGTTTGCATTACCAAAGTGTTCATCATGGGTGCAGCCACATGAGCTGGGCAGGCCCGATCCACCACACGTCCCATGGCAGGCAAGTGCAGCTGCAACACTGTGGGCCAGTGCAGAGACTAGGGCAGACAGTCCGTCACCCATGGGGAAGCCAGGTGGCATGCTGTCGGAGGCCCTGCCACCCCCAGGGCGGGCAGAGGTGCCACTCACATGCACGGCTCCCTCAGCTCGCCCACCCAGCCCAGCCAGTATCCTGCCCCTGGCCATGATGTGGCCATGTGCACCTGGCAACAGTACCTGCTGCTCAAAGCCCCACAGCAGGCCTTGCTGCATGGTGGGGCAGATGGGGATCGGCCCCACGAGTGGTAGCATGCTACCGCATGTTGGGCAGCCTTACCCAACTTTGGGTAAGACTGCTACACACTGCATCCCCAACCTTTTTTTGAGGATGCAGGGCATAGCAGCCAGCTGCCCACCCCAGTGAAATCTGGTGCACACGATGCACTGTATCATGGGGCAATGGTGACCAGTGTGGGGTAAGGCTGTCCACACTGCAGTAAGTGTCTTGTGTGGCTGCCCCCCATAACCCTGATCCAGGCACCGTTAGGGTTTGTTCACACATTCGCTTACTCCAAAGCAAGAAACCTTTAATCCACTTTAACTCTGCTTTTCTTCACACAATAAGGGCACATTCACAAGAGTTTCTTCTCTCACATTTTAAATTTCTTGCGGGAGAGAACAGTTGTGCCTTGTCTCTTATAACTGTTCCTCTGGCTTTGAGTTTTGTCTCAGGTGCTGCTGCCACCATGCTAAAGATAGGGCTAGCAATGCAATCTCAACTAACAACAGGGTGCTGCAAGGCTGTCCCATGTCTCTCAATGAGGCTGGTGGATTAAAAGAGGGGAGTGTCCCTTCTTACATTACGAGCAATGTGCACATGAGGAAGATTAGCTAATTGTTAAACCTCAGTCTGCCTCCTTGTTCTTGCAGATGATTTGCTGAGGCATCTTGTGGTCTAATCTTTTCAAACAATCAAAAAACCCTGGGGGAAACAGTTTAGAGCAGATTTTTGCCACCTGTGAATGTACCCAAGGCTGTGTGGCTATGGGTGTAATCCTCCATCTATTAAACTCACTGGCTCTAATTGACTCTAATGGCAGAGTATTGCACCCTTAGTGAGGTTAAAGTGAAGCAAAAGGGTGTATATAACCCTTGAAAGAGAGGAGGAGGTAAAGTGAAGTGGATTTTGTACTCTGAAGTAATTGCTTCTGTGAACAAAAATTAGTAAACTGGAACCAGAAGATCCTTCCCTTTCCTTCCCAAAATACAAAATAATGTAACATCACCGTAGTCTACCCACTCTGCGTATGAGTGAACAAAGGGTGCTGGCGAGGGTGGTGAATGCGTCCCTTCGGCAGGGGAGGTTGTCGCCTTGCTTAAAAGAGGCTGTGGTGCGCCCCCTGCTGAAAAAACCATCGTTGGACGTAGACGCGCTCGCCAGCTACCGACCTGTCTCTAACCTTCCCTTTTTAGGGAAGGTTATTGAGCGGGCAGTGGCGCTCCAGCTCCAGGGTCATCTAGATAATATCGGGCTCCTTGACCCTTTTCAATCTGGGTTCCGCCCCGGCTATGGCACCGAGACGGCGTTGGTGGCCTTGGTGGACGACCTCCGCCGGGAGATGGATGCGGGATGTTCGACATTTCTCATCCTGCTCGATCTCTCGGCCGCTTTTGACACCGTGGACCATGGGCTGCTGTTGAGACGACTGCGTGACCGGGGGGGTCTGGACGGGACTGTTCTTGAATGGTTCCGTTCATTCCTCTCGGGGAGGAGCCAGCGGGTGGTGTTGGGGGAGGAAACATCGAGCCCCCGCGCCTTACCGTGTGGCGTTCCGCAGGGATCGATCTTGTCTCCATTATTATTTAACATCTATATGCAGCCCTTGGGGGAGGTCGTGAGAGGGTTCGGGGTGCGATGTCACCAGTATGCTGATGATACTCAGCTGTACCTCTCGTTTTCTACCGACCCAGACCCTGCTGTCTCGGTGCTATCCCAATGTTTGGAGGCCGTGGCGGATTGGATGCGGCGGAGCAGACTGAAGCTCAACCCAGATAAGACGGAGGTGATGGTGGTGGGGAGGGCGAAGGGGGTGGTGGCCCCCCTGATTGGGGGGGTTTGCCCCCCTGTAGCTCAGCAGGTCCGGAGTCTGGGGGTCATATTGGACGCAGGCCTGCGGCTGGAGCGGCAGGTGGAGGCAGTCGCGAAGGCTGCCTTCCGCCAGCTTTATCTGGTACGTAGGCTGCGTCCGTATGTCTCTGGCCCGGACCTGGCCTCCCTCATCCATGCCTTCGTCACCTCGCGACTCGACTACTGTAACGCGCTCTACGTGGGGCTTCCCTTGTTCCTGGCCCGGAGGCTGCAGCTGGTGCAGAATGCGGCGGCCCGTCTTCTTACGGGGACGGGTCGCCGGGAGCACATTACACCGGTGCTCCGAGCGCTGCACTGGCTGCCGATAGTGTGCCGGGCCAGGTTCAAGGTCCTAGTAATGATCTATAAAGCCCTATACGGCCTTGGCCCCTCTTACCTTAGGGACCGCCTCGCCCTTCGCGCCCCGGAACGACTCCTGCGGTCTGCCGGGGGTGCCCTCCTGGAGGTCCCCCGTGTTAAGCGGGGGGCCACGATGGAGCGGGCATTCTCGGTGGTAGGGCCGCGGCTGTGGAACTCCCTTCCGGAGGAAGCTCGCCTGGCCCCAAGCCTTTTGACATTTCGGCGGAACTGTAAGACCTGGCTGTTTGCCCAGGCCTTTGGGAGGGAGGGGGTGTGTGATTTTTAATCCCCCACCTGTATATTTATTTTTATACCACCCTGTCCTATTGATATGTTTTATAATTGTATTTTAAATGTTTTAAATGGTTTTTATTGTTGTTAACCGCCCCGAGCTGCTGTGCAGGATGGAGCGGTATAAAAATCTACTAAATAAATAAATAAATAAAATAAAGCAAGGTAGAGTAATTGCCTCAGCGTAACAACTCAGGGTTGCCTCACTGTTTGAATGCAGACTTAATAAACTGAGTAGTAGCTTATTCTATGAGCAGTCTGATTGACCAAGGTATAACTCTCTTTTCAGTCCTTAATCCACTTGCTCTGGAGCTGTCTCATTGAAAGCAATACAACTATAGAGGGAACGGTTTGATTATTACAGCCCGTCTGAGTAAAGATGGTCAAACTGGATCTCTCACATTTCAGTCCACAACTGTGAGCATTTATTAGCCGGTGGGCATGACACAAATACTTAAACTTCAAAATAAATGGTAAAAATTTGAAACCCCTGGAATTTGAATGTATTTAGGCAATAATAATGTATATTTTCTCTCAAACCTATAAACCAGCATATGCAGGACAATATTACAAACCACAGGCCATGACTTGAACTCTAAAATACAGCTGAGCATATTTAAGAAAAGCCAGAGCTATCTAAAAGTAGCACTGTGGCACCACCAAGTGGTTCATCATTCTAGTTCCTTAAATCATCACTGATTTTATTTAGCTCACTTTTGAAAAACCAGTTAGTTAACTTTTACTCCATTTATTGACTTGCTAATGGTCTATACAGAAATTTCTTATTTCAAGGGACATCACTTATTTTAACAGAACGTTCTTTAATATTTCAGAACACCGCAGCTCCACAGAAAATAATGGACATCTCTTATTCTAGAAGGGACCAGATCCTTACAACATACAGTTGAATCCTGTTAAGTCAAATTTCAAGGAACGTCTATAAAAGTTTAACTTATCAGAAGTTAAATTTAGCTTACACAGAAGTTAGATGCAGTGCAAGTTTTATTTATTTAATTTATTCATTCATTTATTTCTGTCGACTTCTTAGCCACCCCTTCCTGCCACAGCAGCTCACAACATAGTTAAAAAAACATATAAAAATATAACATAATACAATTCTGTAACATAATAAATAACATAATATTAAAACAATATAATATAAAATCCATAAAGCAATCTAGGCAAAGCCAAAAAACCACACCCCTCCCTCCCCCCTACAAGCCCCACACCCATCACTCATCTCCCTCACCAAAAGCCTGGTGGGATAGCCATTGTCTTTGGAAAGAGGGGAGGTCTAGGGCCAGGTGGACCTCCGTTGGGAGGGAGTTCCGCAGCTGCGGTGCGGTGACCGAGAATGCCGCCCTCATCTTTGTCACCCGGGATACCTGGGGAACTCTGAGGGAGGCATCCCCAGCTGACCGCAGGGGCTGGTGCACAAGCCAGGGAATGAGGTGATCCCACAGATAAGCAGGGCCCAGGTTGTTTAGGGCTTTATAGGTCAATACCAACCTTGAATCGGGCCCAGAAGACTATAAGCAGCCAGTGCAAAGAGCGAAGCACTGGTGTAATGTGCTCATGGCGACCTGTCCCCATGAGATGGGCTGCCGCATTCTACACCAGCTGCGATCTCTGGACCAAAGGTTGCCCCACGTAGAGCACATTGCAATAATCCAGTCTTGAGGTGATGGAAGCATGGATGATGGTGGCCAGATCAGTGTCTGAGACATACTGCTGAAACCGTTGTATCAGATGTAATTGGCAAAATGCTCCCTTTGCCATGGTTGCGAGTCAAGGAGCACCGCCAGACTATGGACTTGAGGAACCAATGGATACCACTCCCTCAGCCCTTCCCACCAGCATCACCTCTGTCTTGTCAGGATTCAGCCTCAGATGCCTCATGCTCATCCAGTCCCCCACAGCCGCCAAACACCGGGTAAGCACCGAGACTGACCTGTCTGGGTCAGTTGAAAAAGACAGGTAAAGTTGGAAGTCATCAGCATACTGATGACACCGCACACCAAACATTAGAACGACCTCGCCCAGGGGCTGCATGTGCACGTTGAACAGGAAAGGGGACAGAATAGAATGTTATAGAACTCCACACGTGAGGTCTCGGGGAGAAGATGAACAGTCACCACACATTGAGTTCTTCCAGCCAGGAAAAAACAGAACCATTCAAGAACAGTCCCTCCCACCCACCCCAGCTTGGTCCCGCAAGCAAGTCACCAACATCTCATGGTATCATATGCAACCGAAAGATCTAACAGGGTCGAATGACCCTGGTCCAATTCACAGCAGAGGTCATCGACCAAGGCCACAAGTACAGTCTCAGTGTCAAAACCCGGACAAAAGCCAGACTGCAAGGAATATTTAAGCAATGAATAATGCAATGTGCAGTGCTCCTGTTCCCTACTGCTATCAGGCCCTGACCTGAGGAACAGGCTGATCAGGAGACATAGTCTAGGACAAGCTGGCTCACTAACCAGGTGGGTCAGTCCAAGTGTGTTGTCAAGCCAAGTGGGGTGAGCTAAGTGCAGAATCAGGAACATGCAGGACCAAACCAGAAGGTCAAAAGCTAAAGGACTGAGCTGAATTGGAGAGTAGAGGCTAGTGGTCTGGGGGCCAGGCCACGCTCCAGGGAGCCAGACAGCATGTGTGCAGTTAGGTAAGATCTGTGAGGGCAAAAACAGTCTCATAGTTGTCCATTTGTTCTGGACAAAGACCTGTGCCTGGCCCAGGAAGTTATGTAAGGGACTAGAGGAGTTTGGGCCAATCAAGGTTCAGGTCCAGGCTACCAATCTAGGAGCTTTCTGGCCATTAAAAAACTGGATGCACTGTAGTTCCCTGGGTCATTAGTGTATGGCTATGGTAGATTGGCAAGCCTGGGAGTACCACAGGGATTAGTTCAAGACCTGCTGGATCTGTAGTACTAGAGAGCTGCCCACCTGCCAAAAAGAGCTTGCAATACTGGTAGAAAGGTTTAATTTATTTATTCATTCATTCACATGTATACCCTGCCCTTCCCCAAAGGTTCAGGGCAGCTTACAAAAGATATAAAATACAAGTTAGAAACATTTAAAATACATCCCCCCCCCCCACCAAAACCCAACCCATTACCAACCTCCCACCTAATCCTTCTCCCTACCCTCACCTGCTAAATGCTTTAACAACATATTTAGAATGTAGGAGCTGAAGAAAAGAAATAACCAAAACATGGCAGCAGTAGGAAGGGAAGATGAGGAGTAGAATAGCAACTGCAAGGTGATATGGGCAGGAGGGAGAGAAATGTAGCTATGGTAGCTAGTGACTGTGTACTAAATGATTTTGCTAGAGAAGCAAACACATGAATAAAACCCCTCCCACCTTCATCATCCACCAAATATCACCAAGCTCCACCTACTATCATAAATCGTTACAGCTTTGCTAATCCTTCTCCTCCATGACACATAACATATATTGTGGGCAGACAATTGTGTAAGTTGGCAGGGGTCACCGCTTGGGCTTTGTACTGACTAAGGAAAGTGATCAAGTTAATTTATTTAAAATATTTATTTATTTAAATAAATTGTTACCTCGCCCCTCCTGCCACAGACAGCTCGGGGCAGCCTACAATCATTAAAAACATCACAATAAAACATCATAAAAGGAGGAAAAGAACACATCGTTTAGGTTGCTATTTAGTTAGAGAGCAGTATTTGTAACCCTGACTGCTCTTTACTGGAGTTGGGATTGTTTATATTCTCCTTTAAACCCTCCTAGTCTTCTTTTCTTCCCATACAGGTGCACAAAGTCAAAGTCAAATACACAAAACCACTGTTCTATACATTAGCTCTTTATTAAGAAGAAAAATCACTACTCTCCAGAACAACTCTGGGTTAGTCCTGCCTTCTACAATAGGCTGACAACACTTCCTGAATAGGAATGCACTTAAAAATGTAACCATGCTACAAGAAGAAAGACAGCAGTTACCTGAAAATAGGCTGATCAGACCTTCTGAGGACTCAGTGTCTTTCTGCTTGATTTTCTCTGCAATAGAAAGGCTGGAGAGATGAGATAATGTGTGCGAGACCCACAACTTCCTTATTCTGCCTATCATTTATATCCTTATTGTTAGTATAATCCACTCAGTCCATCCCAATTACATGGCGTATAACGGTTAGTAACCCATCCCACTTGTATGATGTAACTGTTAGTACTATTAATTACAATTAACATATCCCCTTTCCCCGTGATCTCTCCTTTAATATGGTCAGCAAATTTATTTTTCATCTTAGCCACTCTCAGCAAGTCTGAGTTGTCTCTACCCCCACCTCATGACCAACATCTGCCTCCTGTTTTGAATATATTTTTACATTTGTGGTTGGTCCTGTCTGGTTTCAGGATGAGCTAGACCCTTGCTCTAGAGTATTGTTATATTTGAAATCATGTCTGCCACCTCATGATCTGCTGAAGTGCAGATGTAAGCCCTTTTGTCTCCAAACTCAGGCTGTTTTTTAAATCTTTGTGTCAGCACTCCCAATGTCCCAACATTCTGTTTTTAAAGGTTAATTCCTCTTCTGTTAGACTGCTAGCTTTGATTTTTTTTCAAGCAAATTAAAGCATTTAAGCATTTTGGGGTACAGATGGGCCTTGCTGCTAGAGCCAAAGTTGAGCCACCTCTGGGGTCACATATTATTAAACCATTTGGCACTGGTGTTAACCCTTTGTCTTATGTGAATCCCATTCACTTCAGTTGGATTAGTGTAGGTGTAAAGAGCTAGTGCCAGCACCAGATGACTTCAGGGTCACACCCCACATCTGACTAAACAACTTTATTGTCTATTGTAAATGCAGAGTAACACCTTGCAGCTCAATTTAGCGAATTGAATTTTAGCTGATTTTTACCAATAAGTCTCTTGACAACTTTGCAGAGTAGCACTGGGTGAAGATCAGTTTTACTAGGTGGCACTTATGGAATTCATTCTTCATTAATTGCTACTATACTTCATGTGTGATCATGGATAACAAGATGTACGCTCTTGGTTTTTTGCATTAATATTACCCTGGCAGATCCTGCCAGAATGAATGCCGATATTCATTAGGGAACCCTGGTTGGAGGATCTGAAGGAAATACTGTTATATAACAGTTCTCCCTCTCTCTAGAAGAGAAAGCAGTGATCAAACATTCCTTAATGGACAATGAGATACTTTTCAAACCAAAGGTGACAATTACTGCATGTGCCAAAATCCCACTGACAATTAGATACATTTTCTGCATCTGTGTGCATGTGTTGTGGTTTGGAAAATCCTTTAAGAGGTTTTCCATTGATGTAGAGTGGCAGTGCGCAGCCCAAGTGGAGTGCTAGTGCTTTAAGGGACTTAGCTCCTGCAGATTGCACCTGTGTTTTAATTATTGAACCGGTTTTATGATTGATTGGTTGGTTGGTTGTTATTGTGAACCGCTCCGAGTTGCCCATGTGGGCAAGAGGAAGCAGTTGAGAAATGCAATGAATGAATAAATGAATAAATAGGAAGGCGCTATCAGAGGCTCAGGTGCCACCTAGTCTGGAAGACAGAGCCTGATGCCTCACAGCTGAGCTTGGGTGTGGCCGAGCCAGTCCAAAGGCTAAAAGCCTGAACAAGGCTCCGCACAGATGTGTGCTACCTCTAAGAGTGTGCAAAGAGGAAAAAACTCCTGTTATGGGGTGGCCGGCTGGCCCTCCTTGATATGAAAGGTTTAGCAGGTTACAAGAGTGGTTGGTGCCTGGCACCTGGCCTGAGAAGTGGTGAGCTGCTGGGAAGCAACTTGAGGGATGGCATATATATATATTGAGAAGAATCTGAGACTGCAAGAGGCTAACCTGGACTAAAAGGGGCCTGAACTTGACCAGAGGCCTGGAGCGAAGAAGCCCAAAGCCTTCAGGTCTGAACACTGTATGTAGGACTCTGTATCAGATGGGGATAATACTCTACCCAGTATAGGAATATTGGGTAGAGTATTATAGAAGGTGATGGGACACTGTGAATAGAATAAAGGACATATGAGCTATGTGAATGTGACTTTGGGCCAAGATCCTGCAAAGACTTTCCCTGAGTTTGACCGTTTCCTGTTACATAGGCTCTTACTTGAAGTGCTAGAAAAGCAAACTACATGTAAACATAAATGAACTACTACCACATTTAGGATGGTGCACTCTGCAAAATGGTGCCCATCCTTGCTCAAAGTTCTGAACTCAGTATGTCTTCAGTACAATGACCTGACTAGGGGAAAAGTTTGTCATATCAGGGTTCGACAATTTGCTATAACAAGAGAGAAATGTCCAGTTGAAATGGAATCTCAACACACTTTTTAAAAATGAAGACTCCATTGCGTTGCTCAATATTTCAACTATAAAAGAATGGGGGGGCGGGAGGGGGGAGGATACTTGTATGTTGACTGCAGTACTGTAATTATATTTCTATACCAGGAGGTTGGAAAGAACTGAGGAGAGATGGTGTAGTAACTATATGATTAGGAAGGAGAAGGTCTAGAAAGAGCTCAGACTGCACTCTAGAAGTTCTGGACACTGCTGATGCTGCCAGCAGACCCCATACGTGTGAACATACAGAGCAATCCTGAAGAACCTCACTTGCAGATAAACAGCCTTTCTTTCTTCACCTTTTATTCTCCCACCTCTTTCCATTTCTCAGATCTCAGTTTAATTCTACTCATCCTTTTCCTAATTCTGTTTTCTTACTAATTTCTCCCTTCTCCCATAATAAGCAAGACTCAGTGGCCGAGTGGTTCTCTGATGGCTGTGTTCAAGTCCTACTTGATTTTTACACTGGATGACCACCTCCTGTCCATCCAGCACTGAATGGGTACCTGATCTATCAGGTTGGAGAAATCAAAGGATGTCATGCCGGTAGGGATGGGCGAATAGAACTGAGTTCGGAAATTCAGTTTGGTTCGGTTCAGTTCGGAAATCCGGTTCGGATTGACTGAGCTATTCGAGTTCGGTCTGAACTTCCGAACTTCCGAACAAAGTTCGGAAATTTAAACCCCATTGAACTAAATGAAATATTATCTTTTAGGGATGGGCGAACATTGCTGAGTTCAGAAATTCGGTTTGGTTCGAAAATTGAGTTCGGTTCGGAAGTTCGGTTCGGTCGACCGAACTGGTCGAGTTCGGTTCGAACTCTGAACCGCGTTCGCCCATCCCTAAATGCTGGTGACATCATTCCCTTGTGTACCGTTGGCTGCAGAAACTGGTGTGCCCTAACAACACCAGCCTGATGGGTTTCGTGCCTCAGAACGGGCTTTAACTTTTTGACTTTCCTATAATAAATGCAATATAAACAAAACAGCCAATAAAACAACATGTAGTTAGCACAGCATTTGATAGGCTTTTCCTTGATCATGCTGTCTGTGAAGTGTATTACTCTTCTCTACCCTTTATGTACCTTGTTTGCTGGACTATAAATTCTTCAGGGCCTGGACTCACTTTTACTAAGTTACTCCTTATACTCTCCTTATACTAAATATCTCCTTAAGTATTATTATTTTTATTATTATTATTATTATTATTATTAAAGTATTAGTAAAATCTCCTTATACTAAGTATCTCCTTATACTATCTCCTATACTAAATATATCTCCTTATACTTATACCTTATACTATCCTTATACTAAGTATCTCCTTATCTCGTAACTTGTTTATATTCCATTGTCAAAACACCTTTTGATTTAAGGAGGGAGTTAAGGCCCTTGCAAATTCAGTCACACTCCAAGAAGCATGGAAATTGCAAATTAAGGCCATGGCCTTAAGTCACGCTACATGAAAGCAGCAAAAATGATGTACACTATCACATATTATTGTCCCTTACAACTTAGGCTCCATATATACACACTTAGCCTTGCTCTTTTACTCCCAGTCCTTTTTCCTTTGGAGGTTGGCAGCAACACTGAAGCTGAAAAACAGGAGAGGGTTGAGGGGCAGCTTTTAAATGGGTTTGGGAGAACAGGACAGCCTTATGTTCTGTGCCATGTAAACAGTAAAGACATTGTTATTAATATTATTTATTATTAGCAAGCATTTATATAGCACAAGCAATGTATCTGGCGCTTTACACAGTAATTGAATAGACATGGTCCCTGCCCTACGGCTTACAATCTGAGAGATGGGGGGGCGGGGGACGGACACAAAGGAAGGGGAACAGAGGGAGAGACAAGGATTCACGAGGATGCGAGGTCCCTGGTGCATGCGCTTGGCTTAGTTACATCGAGAATAATGACTGGTTGGTCCATGTGGCGAGGATATGAGTACACAGACCTTAGGTAACAGATTGTACTTGATGGAGGGTATCAGCAGGAGTTAGGTGAGGGAAGCAAGAAGTCGGGGAGGGCAGAGTGGAAGAAGTGGGTCTTCAGGAGGGATTTGAAGGTCCGAATGGAGGGGGCAAGGCGGATGTGGGCAGGGAGGGAGTTCCAGGCATGGGGGGCAGCTAGGGAGAAGGGATGAAGGCAGTTAGGGGAGCAGGGGAGGTGTGGGAGGGTGAGAGAGGGGACAAAGGAGGAGCGGAGTTCACGGACTGGAGTATGGAGGGAAATTAGCACAGAGAGGTAGGGGGGAGCAAGGTTGTGAAGAACTTTATAGGTGAAGACTAGGAGCTTGTGCAGGATTCGTTCAGGAAGGGGGAGTCAGTGAAGAGAGGAGAAGAGGAGCTGCACGTGATCGAAGCGATGAGCAAGGTTGATGACCCTGGCAGCAGAGTTTTGGATGGAGATAAGGGGAGAAAGGTGAGATCGGGGGAGGCCAGTGAGAAGGAGGTTACAGTAATTGAGACAAGAGATGACCAGGGCATGAACATGGGTTTTGGCAGAGGAGACAGAGAGAAAAGGGCAAATCTTAGAAATGTTATGGCGGGAGANGATGTAGGGTTTAAAAGAAAGGGGTGAGTCAAAGATGAAGCCTAAGCTACGGGCTTTGAGGATGGGAAGGATGGTGACCCCATCGATGAGGATCAACAGGGAAGAGGGAGAGGAAGGATGAGGGGGGGATGATTGTATCATCTTGCATATTGTGCTCGCTTACAGTATAGGCGCCATGCACCCACACTTTGCCTTGGTCTCAGCGCCCAAATCCTCTTCCTCTGCAGGTTGGGGGCAACACTGAAGTTGGGGAATGGATGGGGTGAGTGGGCACCTTGCTGCCCCCTCCTTTCCCTATATCCCTTCATTTGGGTTAGGGAGAATGGGACAGTTGAGTACCCAGGAAGCTTGTATATGAGGGAAAGCAAGTTGATGGATACAGGATGTGTGGGCGCGGACAATACTAGAGGCATTTGGGCAGTGACAGAAGTATTTGTATTGGGTAGGGGAAAACCAGATATATGGGGAGTGTTTATGGTGGACAATGCAGAGAAATGGCTGATGTGTATGCATCAATGAGGCTGGGGAGCAGGCAAGGATATGGGGCGAAGTGGATGTATCGGAAAAGGGCAGAGAGGTGTATATTCAGGGGAAAGGCCAGGCCTGACTTCTAACACACTAGCCCCTCACAGAACCCATGAGTTGAAGGTCCCAGCCCCACCACCCTGCTCTAACCTTGTAGCCCCCCTTCCTGCCAGAGAACCCAAGAGTTCTGGCTTCTAGTCCCTCCTGCAGTAATCCAGCTCACAACTGTGTAACAGAGAACCCAGGAATCCCAACCTCCACACCCTGTAGCACACTAGGCTCTCCACCTTTTCACAGAGAGTCGTGGGGAATACAATGAGCTGTATCTCTGATAGGGAACAAAAATAAGGGTGTGCGTATGAAATGTCAAAAAAATAAAATGGAGAAGAGGTAGAACAACAGGGACGGAGGCAACAGGGAGTGAAATAACAGGGATCAGCTATGGGTGGAATGACAGGTGTGCTCCCCAGGATATTCCCAGGAGCAGCTTGTATTTATATCACTTGTCTGAATGAATTATTTCTTTCTCAGTTCATTGCCATTCCACCTGTTCATCGTGGCATTCTTCCTGTCATTCCCCCCAGTTTCTTGACGGTGCACCCTATCCCTGTTCTTCCCTGTCATTCCGCCCATGTGTTGGGAGGAGAGGGCATTAGAAAAACTGAAAGGGGGGTGGGGCAAGAAAGGAAGGGCTACTCTGGCTACAAGGGAATAGATTGCTTAATCTGTTGAGGTTTTAATTTTTTTAATTAAGAACCCTAAAGGGGAGAAGGGACTGTATACTGTGTTGCTGATGCTGTCAAAACCTGGAGAAGAAAAGAGACTGGATACTTTGTTGCTGGCTTTGAGAGACTGTTTTGAAAAATCCTCGGGAAAAGTAGACTGGAGAGAACTCTGCATGGGCTAAATCAGTTTATTCTTAAAGGACCAGGGCTTGGGCCTGTTTAAAGGGTGCTGATAGTGAGCACGCCTACTCTTGCCAAGACCAAAATGTAATGCATTTCATTCAGTGCACCAAATGCTGGCATTGAAACAACATTGGTGAAACCCAGCAACCCCTACACCTATGTATGAACGCTCTCATACAATTGAAAACAAAGTTACTGACTACAGTGGGGCAGTCACTTCTCGCAGCATGACTGCTCGTTCTCCAATCCATGCTCATCCCCAAAGGAAACCTGCACAACACCCTCAGAAGACGGGCCTGCGAACTAAACGTCATCACTTTTACACCAAAAACAATGTACTTAACAAGGACTTAAACTTCTCCAACCACTACAAAAAAAACCTGTAAACATTTGACTGTCTACAAAACCCTAGCTACACAATGGTCGCACATTAGATATGCCCACCGAGCCATGGACACACCCACTGAACACTAGCTGCATGCAATTAGGAAAGCAAATCCATGGGTAGCTCTACACCTGATGGTATCCACAGAGCAATTCACTATTAAGTTTATCACATGGTAGAAGCCATGATGTCATCCTAAGGCAGAACAGTTTGAATGGGTCAAATTGCTCCATGTTTCTGTTGCCACCCTATTATGGCAAACACATGTTTGCATTGTGGCAAAATTAGTACTTCCAGTGACCAAACATAATGCTTGCCTCAGTGTTAGGCAGCAGGAACAGTGGCAAGTGTTACATGAAGAGACACCCCATGTCTCTGGTTTTGTCAAACACCCCCCTGCCAACGCCCCTCACCTCCGGGGGGCTGATTGGAGCAGGGATCCCCCCAGGCCCCGTTGCAGCAACACTGGAGGTCTCCAATCCTGCCCCGTCCACATCCCCTATGGCGGCGCAGGACACCCCCCCGCCCACACAGTGCAAGTTCCCAGCCGGACTGCGGGCGGTGCAGGGAGAGGCAGGGCCCAGAGTATAAACACCAGCACCGAGAGGCAGTCGGCACTGGTGATTGAGGTGGAGAAACCGGCCCCTGAGCGAGAGATAAGTAGCATTTTGTGATTCCTTGAGTATCCTAGTGCTTGACATTGTGTTGTTGCTGTCTGTGTATAGTGTTTAAGTGTTGTTCCCTGTGCCTTGATCCCTGCATGAGAGAGAGAGTGAGAGCTTGTAGAGTGTGTGTGTTGAGTGAAAGATTCTTCCCCTTCCCCCTCCTTCTGGAGCCTTACCCCTGACCCTTCTGAGAGTGCAAGTCCCCATTCCCCCTGTTCTCAGGGCTCCTACTCTGGTCTCCCATCACTGACCCTGCACACACTTACCATTCCCCCCCCGCCCCCCACTGGTGTGGGTCTTGTGTGTTGGGAGACAGAGCGAGGCCCAGACTCCCTCCAAGCACCAGGTGCCCAATGATGATAGGGACCTGGGCACTGTGAGGCCTATAGGTCCAACTACTATCCTGACGGGCATTTTTCCCCAGAGAGATCCTTCTGACGTTTGGAATCTGGGACAGTGAGTGGGCAAACAGAGCGAGTGGATGTGTGGAACCCTAGCCCGTGGGGTCAAGTATCCCTTCTTAGCCCCTTCCCCCGTGACAGAATCACCAGCACATCTTCCCCTCCCCTTAGTAGTGGGTCAGATGGATATAGCAAAGGAAATAGCGGACCTTGTCCGGGCAGTCCAATCTGTGGCCCTCAAAGTGCGGGTCTTACAAGAAAACCAATAGGCCCTGACTGGGGCAGTGGCTCAGCTCCAAGCCGCCCCAGTGGCATCTCCTCCCACCGTGGCCCCTGTGGGGGCTCCTGCCCCCGAGATAGCCCCGGTGAGCACCCCTAGGGAACCCCGGGGACCCCGCATCGAGAAGTTTTCAGGGGACCGTAGGGTATTCCAGGGGTTCATGGCCCTGTGCAGGCTAACTTTTTCCATGCAGTCCCAAACCTACCCTACTGACACCCTTAAGGTGGCCTGCATTATAGGGAACTTGGGGGACACCGCCTTAGAATGGGCTACTACCCTGCTACACGGAGACAGCCCCTTGCTATCAAATTATTCAGAATTTGTCAAAGAATTTACGTCCCTTTTTGACTACCCCCATCGGGTGCAGGATGCAGAGACTGCAATCATGTCTCTGAAGCAAGGCCATGGGTGACTGTTGGAATATATCAAACTGTTTTGACAATTAGGATTAGAACTGCATTGGTCTGATGATGTCCTTCAGGTTATGTTTCGGTGGGGGCTGTGTGACGACCTGAAGGTTCAGCTGGCGTTCACGGCCCTCCCCGAGACCTGGGAAAAGCTCACCACACTGACCCTCCAAATCGATGATCGGTTAACGGAAAGGTGCCGTGAATGCAAACAAGAGCCCCGGATGTTTGTACCTCGCACGTTGGCACTACCTTCTGCCACAACTGGTGCTTTCAAAGCAACAGACCTTGAACCCATGCAGTTTGGCGCATCCCGAGGACCCTTGACCTCAGAGAAAAAAGAGAGACACCGCCGGTCGTGGGCATGCTTCTATTGTGGAGACCCATCTCACTTCGTCCACAAATGCCCTTCCTTGCCACCGTCCCAAAGAGACCCAGGAGGGGTCGGGAAGGAGCGGGGGTGCCCCAACCATGAAAGTAAGCCCCACTATGCAGGGAACACTGTGGGCACATCTGTTCATTCCTCTCACATGCCTCCTGGACCATGGGCGCTCCGTCATAACCTGGGCAATGGTGGACTCCGGAGCATCGGGGAACTTCATGGATGAGGGTCTCCTGCAGTAACATGGGATTCTGGCCCGCACCAAGAAAAAACCTGAGCTAGTCCATTCTATCGATGGATCTCCTTTGGTATCCAGACCCATCATACTACAAACACACACCCTACCTTGTGTAATGGGGGCACACCAGGAAGGTGCCCACACCATTTCCTTTGATGTGGTCTGTACCCCTCTCTTTTTGGTCGTCCTAGGCCTACCCTGGCTCACTCTACACAACCCTCAAATCAACTGCGCTACGAGGCAAGTACAATTCACTTCAGCGCATTGCAATACCACGTGTGCCTACTCTGAACCCCCTGTGCCCAGGGCATTAGCTGTGACAAGGGAAACCACCCAGCCGGTCTTTCAGCTGCCCCCCGAGTATAAGGATTTCACTGATGTCTTCAGCAAACTCCAAGCAGCCGAGCTACCTCCCCATCGAGATTATGATTGTCCCATCGATCTTCTCCTTGACAAAGAACCTCTGTTTGGCCGGATTTATGCCCTTTTGACCCCTGAACTGAAAACTCTCCAACAATACTTGGAGGAGAGCCTCCAGAATGGCTTCATCCATCATTGCTGCTCGCTGGCTGGAGCGCCCATATTCTTCGTGCCCAAAAAGGATGGAGGCCTCTGCCCCTGCATAGACTACCGAGGCTTGAATGCCATTACCATAAAGAATCTATATCCCCTTCCATTGATCCCAGAACTGTTGAATCGGTTGCAGGGGGCTACCATCTACACTAAACTAGATCTTTACAGGGTGTACAATTTGGTGTGAGTGAGAGTAGGGGACAAATAGAAAACAGCTTTCCGAACAAGAAATGGACATTATGAATATCAGGTCATGCCTTTCGGATGCATCAGTGCTCCCGCTACATTTCAGCACTTTATCAACAACTTATTGAGAGACCTATTGGATGTTTTGTTCATTGCCTATTTGGATGATATACTCATCTATTCCATCTCCCTGGACCAACATCGTCTCCACGTTCGACAGGTATTGCAAAGACTTCAGGACAATAAACTATATTGCAAGGGAGAGAAATGCGCTTTCCACTTGACCACTGTGGAGTTCCTGGGATTCATGATCTCCCCTA
>QEPC01002018.1:1904-16306 GCA_003113815.1 Sphenodon punctatus
CAATTTTCCAAAGCATCAAGAAACAGCCACTCCAGCCCCAGGACCCAAGGCCAGGGTTCTGGGGCCAAGTTACAGGCAGGGAGGGCTGTTGTCAATACCTAGAAGCTGCCACTCTAGCCCCAGGACCCACCGTCATGGGTCTGGGGCCATCAGTCCTTGCACGTAAGCGATGTCATTCCACCACATCAAGAAACAGTCACTCCTGCCCCAGAACCCACTGTCAGGGTTCTGGGGCCAAGTTACTGGCAGGGAGGGCTGTGGCCAATACCTAGAAGCTGCCACTCCAGCTCCACGACCCACCATCATGGGTCTGGGGCCATCATTCTTCGCACAGAGAGACTTTTTCTGAACACCCGAACTGAACAGAACCGAACCAAACAGCCGAACCCAAATGCTGCGACCGAACCGAATGGCTGAACCGAATGGGCGAACCAAACCAGACCAAACCGAATGGCCAAACCCAAACCGTGATCTGTTCGCCCATCCCTATAACTTGGTCAGTTTTGAGGAGACTGATATTTGTTCTGCGGTTTGTTTGTAGCGGAGGTTTGGAGGAAATATTATTCAAAGCAGCATTTTTATTAGTGTTTTTTGCTGGCATGAGGGTGAATGAGTTAGTGCCCAAGTCAAGGGTTGATTATTCTAGATGGGCATTAGAGTTTGGGGATGTAGTGGTAGGGAATTCCGCAGTAACATTTACCATACAGGTGTCCAAGATGGACCAGTGTAGAAGGGATGAACAGGTCTGTTCCCAATTGTTGGGTGATGAGGAGGTATGACCAATTTTAGTGGTGCAAAGGTATTTAGAGCTGTGAAGGGTAGGTAGCGGTCCCTTTCTAATTCATGGAGATGGATCCTGGCTCACCCAGTTTCAATTTATTGCAGTCATGTGAAAATGTTTGGTGGCCCTGGGCTTGAATAGCTTGGATTTTGGCTCCCATTCATTTAGGATAGGGGCAGCCACTGTGGTTGCTCAGGCTGTATTAGGCCAGGAGGCAATACAGGCAATTGGAAGGTGGAGGTTTGGTGCTTATAAAATCTACATTAGAAAGGGGCACATTTCTAGGTTCTAATTTGGTCATTTGTCTTTTATGCAGGAAAGATGGCCGATGGGCGTAAGCTGAGAGTATGCATCATCGCTCATAGCTTTATCTGCTGGGCACGTAAGAGGGCTGCTGACACATTGCAGGGGTCTCAGCTTGGAATTGGACCCTTGCCCAAGTGAATTGGTTTGGTTGATCAGGGATGCAGTAGACTCAGCTTATGCTGGTGTTTCTAAGGACTGTAGAGCGGGGTGAAAATCCAGATATAGGGCTTTTTTACATGGACCCACCAACCCCCCACTGGGTTGCGGGCGGGTGTGCGGTGGGGGGATGTCTGTGTGCACACCCAGGTGGTGAGTGGGGGATGGGTGTGCACTCGTGGAAATACCATGGGTGGTGGGTGGGGGCGCATGCACGTTCCCAGTGCACACACTCTTCCACCCATCAACCACCATTAAGCCATCCGAGAAACCAGAGGAGGCTCCATGGGTGGAGATGGGTGGAGGTCAGTGGAGATAGGTGTGCACCCATGGGAAAGGGAGCACACCCACAGACCCACTGCTGGTGAGCACCCATCCCCCCACCTAGCAGTGTCATGTGAAAATTACCATAGTTGTGATCCATCTAAGAGGGAATGATTTGGCCTATAGGAATGGATAGCGTTAGTCATTGATATTAAGAGGGATGTCAAGAGAATTTTGGAATTGTATCCGGGGGTTGTGATTGTGTGGTCACACAGAATAGAGAGGAGGGTGTGGAGGGACACTAATCGTCCATCCAGGGTGGACAGGATGAGGAGAAAAGTGAACAAGGAAGTGCAAGGATGGGTTAGTCAAATTAGGGGAGTTGCTGTGGACCATCTCAGGATAGTGAGTGCTTATCCTGAGTTATATTCAGAAGATGGGGTTCATCTGTTGGATGTGGGGAATGATTAGTTCCTGGAGCATGGGCATTCCATAGTTGTTTGGGTGGAGGTAACCAAGCAAGGCTGGTTACTCTTGTGGCAGTATCCTGCTCAGCTATCCAGTGAACAGGGCTTGGGTAAGCCCTGGGGGAAGGGAAGGCTTCCATTTGACGGCAGCAATGGGGTTTATAATGACCTTATGCTTGACCGGCTGAGGATACTTGTTGTCCTGACGCTCGGACGGGTAGGGGGCAACTCATAGGACTGCCCGGCTGATGGGTGAAAACCTCTGCCTTGTTTCTGATGCCCCTTCCAGGCACCTGATCCTGTGGGTGGTTGTAAAGCCCCCTTTTGAGTAAGGCTAGCTGGCAGCCCTGTCAAATTAACAGCCTGATTGATGTGGGAGCTGATTGACCAGGACAGGTGTGCTGCATTGGGCACTCCTGGTGTCAGACTCGCTTAACACATCATACCCCAGATGGGGTTATGTATCTATGCTGGGATAGCTGGGTGGATTTAGTTAGAATGCCCATGAAGTTAATTGTTTGTTTAAGTGTTAATTAATAAACTGCAGCCCTGTTTTACCAATAAAGAAGTGTCCATGTCTTCATTTCACCTACTCTCAGCAAATGGGCATTCTTTATACACCTTAAAAAATTGAGTTATCAGGGTTCAGAATTCTGCTTATCCAGATATAGAAAAAAAATACATCAACATAGACCAGGGTCTGGGGAAAACAAATAAATTCGACTCCTCCAGCAATTCAACTTAAGCAAGTTCTAATTAAATGGATTCCACTGTACTAACAGAAGAAAGGGGGAAATAATAGATAATGACACCACTGGTGGTTTCACCTTTAATCTAAATATCCCTTTCAACAGGAATAATAAGCATGCATGAAGTGGTGCAGTTGTGAGAGATAGAAAGAGTGCTAACAAACAGCAACTGACCATACAAGCCTGGAGTTCTATTTCTTAGTTTAGTACAAGAAAGTCTCAACCATTGGGTTTATCCTATTTGTGTGGAATAATACAAGTGGAAATCTGTTTTCTTCTGCTCTATTGCCTATGTGTCAACACCTACTTCTTCCATGATAATGAAAACAACATGGTCTCAACTCTCATATGAATGGCCTTTACCCACCTAACACTGGTATTTTCTTGTACATTCAGCTTCACTGTTCTTATCATCCGTTCACTGTATAAATTAAAAAGACAGGCCACTGTGATTCTATTAAACCCATAAAGGTTGAAATAGACCACAGGCCAATAAAATGACAGTCAGCGTACGCAAAATAGGACAACACGGTTAAGCTGAACAGTAGCTCCCTGCAAATTTTCCTTCCGTCAGTCTGGAGCAACACAACTCTTGAAAGCATTGGCTGATCACCTTTCCTAATAAGTCCCATACTGGAAAGGAAAGGAGAAGGCCTTCTTTAAAAGCTACTCCTAAATTCACAGTTTACTGCAAATTAATGATGCACGCAATCATGCAGCCGTTACGTATCGGCATTACAGTTCTTGCAGCGGAATGTTCCATTTGAATCTTATTTGTGATCTGTATCTTCATTATTATTTTTGTTTCATTTATGAATTTTTTTCTTGCCCAGAGTAGTTTAGAAGAGAGTGGGAAAGCTTGTTAAAATACATCTGGCAATCAAGCCAGCTTTTCTAAACGTATAAAGTTTGCCAAGCTCATGAGCCTAAGGAAAGTATCATTTAAAGCTCTTTGATGCTCAGACAAAAAACAAGCTCTTTAAAGTCCTGCTTTGGCACTCAATCTGTGCCCTCTCATTTGTGTTTCTTCCCCTTGGCATTGCAGCTGCTCTTGGGGAATAGAAAAGTGTTATTTTAGGGTTCCATGGTTGTCCATCCTCCTCCATCGTTCACTGATCCTTGTTTCTACTAGACCAGTCCTCCCTCACACCACACATATATACTAAAAGAATATTCTGTTCCAGTTTTAATCAAAGTGCAGCATCTTCATGCAGATTATTGCACTGTGATATCAGCAGCTCTGCCGTAATCATGCTTGGAACATTTTAATCTCTCTCTCTCTCTCTCTCTCTCTCTCTCTCTCTCTCTCTCTCTCTTTTTCCTCCCTCTGCTTTAGCTTGCTCTGTATACTTTCCCCACTTTTTCTACAGGCAAAACAGCAGTGGATGTTAAAAAAACAAGAGGATAGCTTGCTGTAGTCTGGAATCAGTTTCTGCAGTCCCCATTCACACATTTAGTGCATAAAGCCTAATAAACAGGGCAGACCCCTGAATGCATTTCTTTTGTGTTTGGGCACACACACACACCCGCCCCCCAATGATGGAACATGAACACCTGGGCTCACATATAGTCCACATTTCCCTGCACGGTGGACTCCACTTGCTTTGGGATCCAACCCTGAGTGGGAACTGTGTGTCCAGTGGGTGGTGGCAACATAGACAGTGGGGGCAAATACCTAATAAATGGGCAGGTGGACACCCCCACTTGGTGTGGTCTCTGCCTTGTTCTAACACCCAGTAAAGCCAGCTATTGGGAAAAAGTAGCTTCACCAAAGTTAAGCTCTCTGGGGAACCACTAATGGCAGGTTTATCTTGGCGGTGGCTCTATTTTTATTAGTTCTGCTTTTTGCTTTCGTGACTGAAAAATTCTACTGTGACAACATTTTCTTCTCTGTGAGCGTTAAGATCTGTCTATAAACTTCTTAGGAGTGTAACGAATTTGTATTATTATATTCACAAAGATCTGCATATTCATTTCAGTTGCACAAATGAATATCGGCATTTGTCTTTCCCACCCCAGTGAAATTCACATTTTTGTTTCCTTCTTCTTCATTTAGTATTTTTTACCATGTTACTTTGTCACTGTTATTTTGGTACTTTCAGGATTCATCACGTCACCAAAGTGTACAAAGTACCAAATACCAAAATGATGAAGTGTCCAGGTGACCCAAATACTGATGCAAATAACCAAAATAAAGATTTGAAACCACTTTTGTAGTGGTTTGCTAAAATGAATGCAAAATTAATTACCTTTCATCATGGGGTTGTTTTCCATCCCTGATGGAAAAACACACGAAGAAATATGGTAATTCGTGGCTCTACAAGTTTGAGATTTTAGGACATTGTCACCAGCACCTCTGGGCATAACATACTCAAATTTCATCCAGATATCTCTAACCGTTTGTCTTCTATAATAAAAAAAACTCAAAAAAAGGCTTGGGGTCAAACAACTAACCCAGCGTCAATGGAGTTTTCCTATTGGGGTGGAAATCCACCGCAGCTTAAAAGCAGTCAAATCAACACTTTTAAAGGCCAGTTCAGACTGCAAGATGACATGGAAGGCAAGGTCACTTTAGACTGGCAGCAGCAATGAAAATTAATCCCTTCACTGCCACGAACCTCTGTCTGCCATCTTTGGATTTGATGGGAAACACACATTAGTGTCATATGTGCCAAAGAAGGGGAAAGCAGTAAAGCTCTCCACAATGCACCATGACATGATGGTGGAAGGAGATCAGAGGAAGCCTCAAGCTATCCTGCACTACAACAGTACCAAAAGTGGAGTGGACAACTTGGACCATCTAGCCACCACCTATAGTTGTAAAAGAAAACCAATAGGTGGCCAATGGCATTGTTTTACAAGAAGGCAGGAGCTACCGAACACTGAACACCAAACACTGCGGGGTTTGGTGTACGGCCCGTTTGGAGTTTGGGCTGTTCAGTCCAAACCTGTTCAGCTTCACCGAACCCATTTGGGGGCACGGGGGGACCCGGCTTTCCCTCCCCAAAAATCTGTGGGTGAAAGGGGTGCCGGGGCTCACCTCAAGCCTGGTAAAAATTAAAACAAAACAAAAAAACATATTCTGTAGTTCGAATAAAAAATAATGTTTTTGCAAAGAAAAACGAGTAGTGTTGGTTGTTATTTATTCATGTGAGGAGCTAGTATTTCTTATAAAACAGACTCTATAATGTCTCTGTGTGTGTGCTGGGCATAGATTGTGTGGCTACTGTAAAAAAAAGTTACATTTTATTGCAAACTTTCAATCCCCAGGCCAAAATCAGCTTGGGGTAGAAATCCACCCATTGATAACTCGAGTGTAATTTTTTTCATGGTAAAAGGTAAGGGGTATATACCTAAGTTATCAATTTTGATATTTGCATTGAACATTCATTTCAGGTCTACCTTTAATAATTACTCTTTTGTGGCATTAATTCCCTAGTCCCTGGGAACACTATTGTACTCATCCATTGACCAACGGTGTAACATGAAGCTTTTCATCAAAGGCTAGACTGGTCAGAAATCACACTCGTAAAACAAAAGGTAGAGCCTAATAGAATGACATTGATTCTCTGTCCTCCCAAAAGATAGGCTACAAATTAAAAGCAATAAAGTACAGGTTGCTGCACGTTGAGTTTCATTTCTGGCGAGCAGGGAAAAGTAATACATGAGTCCCTGGTAGGTCCCATTAATCCTCATGTATAGCAACACTTTGTGCTTTATTGTATTTTCATTAGGGCTTTCCTACAACATTCTTTGTGAAACTACTAGGAGCAATAAGTAAAGAGGAAACTTCAGCAGTTTGTGTTATTGGTAAGGTATGTAAAAAAAATCATCATTCTAAATTTGAACATGCCCAGCCATTTCTTGCCTGAGGACAAAATTCTTTGGCACATGACTATTTTGGAATTCTGGTATTCTGCTGAGTACTGTGTCTGCAAATAGCTTCCGCTGGTGGAGGAAGTTCCCAACATCAGAAAGGCCAAAAAGAAATTAAAGCTGAAACAAGCTTGCCCTTAAATATTCACAAAGAAAGTTTCCATATTAATTCTCATGAACAAATAACCAAAATTCTCTTCTTTGGGTCTCTCTCTTTTTTGGGAAATAAAATGTGTAGTTAATTAATTAACTCAATTTGGTACTTCATTCATTTTGGTCACTTCGCTTAGTTTGTTCTTGGTTATTTAGAATGTTTGTGACTTTCTGCTGCATTATGTTACACAGAAGGGGTGTTTTTTTACATGACGGCACTATGCTCCACCACATTTCGATTCTGCCTGGGGTAGGGGGCCTCATCCCAGGCAGGCTCTGGCCTGGCCACCGAACAGACATTCCAGCAGCCCAGGCTGGGGGGTGGCGGGGAGAGGGGGGAGGGCATGCAGATGTGGTCTACACAGCCCTGCCCTCAGCACTGCAGATCATGGTCCACCCTCCTCCCTGATGGGTGGGTGCAGCGGTCACCCAGAAAAACTCTGTCCCAGACCAGTTTTAGGTAGAGTAGGCCATCACACATGACAGCCCACTCTAACCCAGTCCAGAGATAGCTTCCCCGGATCATGGCAGGGCTTAGCCCATGCTGAGAGTTGGCAGGGAACCCAAGCCACAGCGTGAGCTAAATCCTGCCATGGTCTGGGGAGAGCCCTGAATCTACCCGTAGTAACATCTAGTGGGTGGGATCAAATGTGACAGCACTGCTGGTGGCCACACAGATTAAAATGTGGCCACCCCTGATGTCATCACATTTGAAAATAACCAACGACCAATTAAATTCACATAATCCTGCCAAGTATCATCACTGAAGATCTGACGTATCAAACAACAAAAATTCCGATCTTCTTTAAAAGACTGTACCATGGTAGTGGCAAAGAGAGCACACTGTTTGCAAAGTGCCATCTGGTGGAGCTGTCCTGGGTAGTGAATGGCCTAGTGAATGACCTAGTGAATCTGGGTTGTCTCCTCCTAGAATCATGGATTACCCTCTGTGATGAGTTTGCCACTTACTTTACAGACAAAAATCACTTTGTCATGGCTTGGGAACCTCTAGTTTAGCTTAGAACTGAAATGGATAGCACATTTTGTATGTGTGGTTGGACAACCAGCTATTAGGGGTGTGCAATTCATTTTTGTTATTTTAATTACTAAAACCAATGAAGCCTCGTTCATTTTACTAATTAAATATGTAAACAGATGAGAAATGTAATGAAAATGGAGGGAAACAAACAAAAATGTCCATTTTCATTATAAAAATAAAAATAAATAGCTATTCATTCCCAAAATGGCGACTGGGGCCATTCTGTGCACCTGTGCCATTTCCCAAAATGGCACCAATAGAATCAGTGCCATTTTGGAAAAGGCAGCCAGTCTGCACATGTGCAGTGACCAGAACAGTCCGGTGTCTATTTTGTGCATGCGTGGTGCTTTTTAAATTGTTTTTAATCAAATAAAATAAAATGAAAACATCCAGATTATTCAAAGGGAGGAGTTTGAAGAGAAATTTGTTGCCAAAACTCTTCTGATTTTAGTTGGTTTGCCTTCTTTTGATAATATTGTACAATAACTCTACCTTACTCAGTCTACTCCAGATTAAGAGGGGGGAAACATGGTGTATCAGTTTATAGTGATATTTCTAACACAAAGCAGGTGACAGGATAAAGGAAATCAACTGACATTACAGCAAGGCAAACTTCTAAAAATCTTGGGGAGCTGGATAATTTAGGCTTCACTACAGCAGCTGGTTTAAAGAACAGGCATTAGAAATGGGTCCGTTAAGCAAACAATGGCATCTTACAAGATACATGCAGGTAATAAGGTCAAAATGATCCCAGTGGCGATGATCCGATATCCCATTGATCCTTCTCCCATGCCTTCATACACACAGTTTCCAATCTGCACACTGTGATAGCAAAAAAGGTACGTTAGGTTTCCTCATGGGGATGCATGCGCGGGTGTGTGTACGGAATCTGCTCTCCATTGGAACAGCCCATTGAATGTAAAGGGCTTGAATAATCCAGTCAAGAGGAAAAGAGTCAAAAACCTCTTACCGGATCAAAATATTCAAGTATATTTTCTACAAGTAACCCAATTTAATATCAAAATATTTATTTAGATTTGCCTCTTCCAAGTTCTAGCGGTGCAAATGTCAGTGGTGCCTGGTGGACTATTAGGTTGGTAGGGCAGGGCCATCATGAGACGGGGCCACCAGGGAGTAGACGAATGTCATGAAAAGCAGGTAGAATAACAATGTTCTGGGTGAAATTATAAGTGATTAGGAGAAGTGACAAGGAGATTATGGGCAGCATTCCTATGATTCCACCAAGTCCCTTACTATTGCATCTGATCCCCATAGCCTCCTCCCTGTCATTTCAGCTATTCCACTCACTCTCCCTGATGCCTTCCTCATCATTCCATACCTTGCATCCCCCAAAGATTTAGCTTCTCTGTATTGTTTTGCAGTCATTCAAGTCTATTGTAATTTGCCAATACCATTATTATTGCTGCCATTGTTACCAATGGTTATTGTAGGTCATTCATTTAATTGTTTCCAGAATCATTATTTTCAATCATTTACATAGCACTTTCAGTGTCCTTCAGCTCCAAGACCAAGGGGGAAAAAACACTGAAAAAATCCTGAAAATCCCAAGATTCCCCAAAACATCCAATCAAAAAGGCTACCACAACAACAAAAAGAGGCTCACTATCTCCTCCTTTCAGAAACACTATAAAGCTACACAAGACTGCATGAAAAGCAAGTATTTTTGAGTTTTCCTACTGCAGCAGAAAGATTGAACATAAGTCAGCAAAAATATCCTTTGAAAAAACTTTTCAATTCTGACTGCAACTTGGCGCGCAACCTACCATCTGTTGCCTCCTGCCTGAGCTCCCGGCAGGGTGCCCCTCTGTTCCCGTTGTGGCTGTCCTCCAGGATCCCCCGTCATCTCCCTGTAGGAAAGAGAAAGGGTTTGTGAGTCCTGGGGATTTGGGGACTGCAGACTGTGATTCCTCCCCTCCTCCCCCCACTCCACCTGCCCACAATCGGAAGCCTCCAGGACATTTAAGGAAGGCACCTGCAGCTTCTCCCTGCAAGCAACCTACCATCTGTCGCCTCCTGCCTGAGCTCCCGGCGGGATGCCCCTCTGTTCCCATTGCGGCTGTCCTCCGGGATCCCCTGTCATCTACCTGCAGGAAAGAGAGAGGGTTTGTGAGTCCTGGGGATTTTGGGACTGCCAGACTGTGATTCCTCCCCTCCTCCCCCCCTCCACCTGCCCACATTTAAGTAAGGCACCTGCAGCTTTGCCGCAGGCTGTGAGCCAAAGGATCGCAGACAAACGGTGCGGCCCTTTGGGGCCCTTCGGGGCCAGACGGGGTTGTAGGGGCAGGACTTGCTGTATGTTGCTGGGAGGGCAGGGTGTGGGGCAGGTGTTGTGTTAATTATGGGTTTAGGGAAGTAAAGGGTCCTTGTTTCATTTGGTATTCCCATGTTCTTTCCTGTGTGGCCTTTTCCCCCAGCCTCAGACTAGAATATTTTATGTCTTACTCTAACTTCCTGGAAGTTTTGAATTACTTTTTTTGGTTATATTACAATCTATTGTACAGGTCACCCTCTCACGGGTGTGGGTATGGCATGGGTAGGGACTGTTGTGGGGGGGTTGAGGGTTGTATTGTGGTGGGTCCAAGTTTAGGGTAGCCCACTATGCCTAAGAAAAGGAGGCATCAGGGAGTGACAACTACGGCTTGCTCTTGGGCCAAGCAACTACGACTTGAGGAGGACTTTATTAAAAGCCCTCAGGCGGAGTCCTTGCCAGAGTTAGCTGAGTTGCAGGATTGTTCCCCTGCCCCATTGACCCAGCCTCAGGTGTCTGGGTCCCCACAAGTAGATCTCTCTGGCCCTATAGGTTGCACCGCCCCTGCATCTGCTTCCCCACACCCATTTGCGCAGGGTATGGACCTCTCCATTTCGCCCAGCTGCAACCCAGACCCCTCCCTTTTTCAGATCCTAGGTAATCAGTCTTGCCTTATCGGGGACCTTGTTCAAGAATTGTATGGCCAACTGCAGGTCCTTAATACTCACTTGGAGGCACAGCATCTGAAATTGGACTCCATTCTGGACCTTCTTTGTGTTGTCAAGAAGGATCTGGACCAGGGCCCCAGGCGGACTGATCTGGGTGCTGCTGCTGCCCCCCAAACAACTTTCCATCTTGGGGAGGCTTCACAGTCAAGTGCTGGGGGGGTGTGTCTTGGGGTGGTGGTGGATCACTTACCACAGAGGGATAACTTGCCCCGTGTTATTATTATTATTATTATTATTATTATTATTATTAACAAACATTTATATAGTGCCAGCAGTGTACCTGGCACTTTACAAAGTAATAAAATAGACACGGTCCCTGCCCCTAGGGCTTACAATCTGAGAGACAGGAGCTGGGGGAGAGACTTAGGAAGGGGAACAGAGGGAGAGACAAGGGGTCTAACATTCATGAAGATGCGAGGTCTCAAGTGCACGTACTTGGCTTGGTTACGATGAGAATGACAGCAGGCAGGTCCATGTTGCAAGGATAAGGGTAAACCGATCGTAGGTATAGGAATAGTGGCTCAGCAGGATAAAGAGTCAGACAGAGCAGAGCGAAAGAGGTGAGTTTTAAGGAGAGATTTGAAGGTATGAAGGGAGGGGGCAAGGCGGATGTGGACAGGGAGGGAGTTCCAGGCATGGGGGGCAGCAAGTGAGAAGGGACGAAGGCGCTTAGGGGAGCAGGGAAGGCGTGGAAGGGTGAGAGAAGGGACAGAGGAGGAGCGAAGTGCACGGGCTGGAGTATGGAGGGCGATAAGTGCAGAGAGGTAGGGGGGAGCAAGGTTGTGAAGAGCTTTATAGGTGAAGACTAGGAGCTTGTGCAGGATTCGTTCAGGAAGGGGAAGCCAGTGAAGCGAAGAGAGGAGGGGCTGCACATGGTCGAAGCGACTGGCGAGGTAGATGACCCTGGCAGCAGAGTTTTGGACAGAGATGAGGGGAGAAAGGTGAGACCGGGGAAGGCCAGTGAGAAGGAGGTTACAGTAATCGAGGCGAGAGATGACCAGAGCATGAACAAGAGTTTTGGCAGACGAGACAGAGAGAAAAGGGCGAATCTTAGCAATGTTATGGAGGGAGAAGCGACAGGATTTAGCAACAGAGTCAATGTAGGGTTTAAAAGAAAGGGGTGAGTCAAAGATGAAGCCTAGGCTACGGGCTTGGGGGACAGGCAGGATGGTGACTCCATCAATAGTTATTGACAGTGAGGAAGGAGAGGAAGGATGAGGGGGGAAGATAAGGAGTTCAGTTTTAGCCATGTTGAGTTTGAGTTGACGTTGAGACATCCAGGTAGAGATGTCAGAGAGACAGTTGATGAGACGAGCTTGAACAGAGGGAGAGAGAGAGGGAGTAGAGAGATAGAGTTGAGTGTCATCAGCATAGAGGTGGTATTGGAAGCCATGGGAGGCAATGAGTTTGCCTAAGGATGAGGTATAGATCGAGAAGAGGAGAGGGCCAAGAACAGAGCCTTGAGGAACACCAACTGAGAGGGGGAAGGAGGAGGAGGCGGAGTTGGAGAGAGACACATTAAAGGAGCGGTCAGAGAGGTAGGAGGAGAACCAGTTATGGACAGAGCCACAAAAGCCAAGGGAGTGAAGGGAATCCAGCAAGAGTGAGTGGTCAACAGTATCAAAGATAACTTTGATGGTGTTATGGTGACTAGTGCCCTTGCTTTACAAGTTATTCCATCACCCTTTGGGTTTTTCCCACCATGGCACTCTAAGGCTGCGATTAGTTTGTATTTGTCCCAAATTATGGGTCAATGGGTCCCAGTTAAGTATTTGAGATATTTTTCCTTTCTGCCCTCTGTTGGGTTGGTTCAACGTTTGGTTGTACACTTTAACTCTCCACAGATAGTGGATATTTTGATTTCCCACTCAGATCTTTTCTTCTCGTGGGGGGTGTCTGTTAACCGGGTTTTTAGGGAGGAGGGGGTGGTTCCCCTTGCTTCATTACCTCATAGTGTCCCACGGGTTTTGTTTAGGAGAACTGTGAGTTGTACCTCCTAGAACGTTGATCATTGTGCTCTTGCTCAAGTTGTGCCTACTTTGACTCCTATCAATACAAGGCTTCTGGACCTTGCTAATCAAGGAGAGGCCAGATTGCCATCTCCTATTACATATTCAAATTGTGATCTGCGCTCATCTCCAGTAGGCCCTTCAGATTTTCTGGGGGCAGAGGTGGCCTCAGGAGGGGACCCCCCGGGGGTAGCTTCTGTTCTTCCCCTGGTAAGCACCTTAGCCATTGATCCTACCCCTTTAGACCTATGATAGGCCCAACCTTGGAGGGCGGGCCTATATCCATCTGCTCCTGGAATATTGCAGGTTGGGCCAGACATAGTACAGATCTGGAGTTCCTTGCATATGTTAAGAATTGCCATATTATACTTGTACAGGAGATCTGGGCCAGGACTCCCTTGATGCTGGAGGGGTTCGTAGCCTATGACCTACTGGCAGTAACCTATACCTCTCCAGGTAGGGCCTGTGGTGGGTTGGATTGCTTTCTCTCCCAATCGCTTCTTGTGAAGAACTTGCTCAGGGTCTCACTGTCGCAGCTGGCATTGGGTGTTGTTGTCACTATTGGGGGCCTAACTTGGATTATAATCACAGTTTATGTACCCCCTAGCAATGTACAATCCTATAAGAAAGATAGTTAGGACATCCTGGGTCAATTTATTGAGGATTTGTTATATAAATATCCAGAGGGGCTTTTAGTTCTTACTGGTGACTTCAATGCGAGGCTTGGCCAAAACAAACAGGCTGTCAAACCATACTGTGATATGTCTGCTATTTTGCAGCTGGATCCACTTAAACCCAGGGAGTCAAGGAATTCCAAAATTAATTCCTCAGGTGTTAGCTTTGCTAACTTTTTGGTATGCTGCAATTTGCATTGCTTGAATGGCTCAGGGTTTAGTGACACACTTGGTGAGTTTACATTTGTTGGCCCATCTGGTGCCAGTGTCGTGGACTATATCATGCTCTCATCTGCAGCACTCCGACAGATTAGAGATTTCTGCATTGGGTCAAGCACCTTGGGAGATCCATTTCCCTTTGTCTCTTATGCCGACCACGGGGGGCCCAAGGGTTGCATCCCCAGATCTACCATCCCAGGAGGAAACCCTGCTGGAGATTTGTAGAGCACCCCCGTGGGGAGAAACCCTGACTTGCATATTGGAGGATTTGTATCAGAGACCAATTATGATTGGCCGGAGGGACTCTCTGCTTCATGCAATAGAGCCAATGGTGGTGGTGGATAGCTACGAGCTGCTTATTCAGAGGCTGTGCCAGCATATTCAGCCTGTAGGGGGAAATCGCTTAGCAACTGGGAATGATAAAATCTGGTTTGGGAAGTACTGTCGTTCCCTCCGAGCTAAAATGAAATCTATGCTCAGAACCTATAAGTTGAATCCCTCACAAGATTCACTTAGGGAATATGTCACCTCCCGGACAGAATATAGGTTGGTGGTTAGGAGGGAACGACGGGACTATATGGAATCCCAATGGGTGGAGCTTCTGAGGGCAGCTGAGCAGAAAGACTCTCAGAAGTTTTGGCATCTGGTGAATAAACCAACCACCAGTGCTATAAGGCCTTCAAAGTCTCCAATCCCCTCGGCTGCTTGGATC
>QEPC01002018.1:23680-35783 GCA_003113815.1 Sphenodon punctatus
GAAGGGATTGGGAATGGGGGGAGGGGAGGGAACCCAGGGGTCCCTGAAAAGTGAACAGTGCCAGCTGCAGCATCTGCCCCCACCAGACTGAGGTAGTCTTGGGGGAAGCTGGTGTGTGTGTGTGTGTGTGTGTGTGTGTGTGTGTGTGTGTGTGTGTGTGTGCCCTAAAAAGGGAAGGTTAGACACAGGTCAGTAGCTGGCGAGTGCATCCACATCCAAAGATGGCTTCTTCAGCAGGGGGCGCACCCTGGCCTCCTTGAGACAGGGGGGCAATCTCACCTGCCAAAGGGACGCATAAATTACCCTCACCAGCACCGTCCCCAGTGTCTCCCTGGAGGCTTTTACCAACCAGAATGAGCATGGATCTAATTCACAACTAGTGGCTCTAACAGACCCCAGGACATCCACAACATCGGCTGTTGTCACTTCCTGAAACTCAGCCCAAGAAGATAGACCAGATGGGACCTCCATCACCTCGTGCTCCATCTCTACTGTTCCTAATCCAGTGTCGAAGTTGCTCTGGATCCGAGCGATCTTGTCTGCACAGTAGATGGCAAACTCCACACAGCGGGCCTGGGACAAGTCCCCATCCAGGCGGAGTGAGGCCAGACTTACCAGCCCCCACCACCACCTGGAACAGCTCCACTGGACGTGACTTTGCAGATGCTATAAGGGCTTTGTGAGGGCTTATATAATATTCTCTCCATTTCAAAAAAGATTGGGGGAAAACCTGTGTTATACATGTGTAATATTAAGGCATCATCTCTTCTCCAGCTGTAACTGTCACTTTCTAACTGAAGTGCATCGGCAGAATCCACTACACAGATGTCTTAAGAAATCCCCTGACACCTAAATGGCTAAATTTGACATGTCGAATCAAAAGCCTCAACAGAATCAATGACAATGAAGAGAGAGTTCTCCATTCCCACAGCCTTTTCCCTATGATATGCTGAAGGCTAAACTTGTGGTGTTGAGTTTACCTTCCTCTTTTCTCTCTCAGTCCTCATGATCCTTAGTTTAATCTCTCTCTCTCTCTCTCTCTCTCTCTCTCTCTCTCTCTCTCTTGTTTCTTCAGAACAACTTTGGGAAGCCGTTAACAATACATTTCAAAATGTAAGAGTCTGCAGTGCATTGTGTGCTGTTTCTCTGCTGACACAACTGCCACAGCTAATCAAGAGGTTTGGATCTACATTCTGTAACATTTCGAACCTGTTAGCAATAAAGAAATACTGTCCAAAAGCTTTTAAATTATAGTGCAGGGTGACTGGTTGATAAGATTATCCCCCCTCCCCCTTTTCCCCTAAAATGGAAACTTGTCTTTCTTTTATCACTATTAATCAAGTCACAAGGTTTCTGGGTTTTCATTTTTTGATGCTAGGAAAACTATTAACTGTTCAGAGAATCTCCCATATTTTCAAGTTAAGTGCACCTGCACCTGTCAACTTAAAACAACTAAACCCTTGGTGTCACAGAGGGAATCTCAGCTTCCAGGTACTGGGAACTGGAGGAGTGAAGAAATGTTTATCATGACATTATTGAGTTTATTCCCTTGAGGTAATTTGTTTCCCCTCATGTCCCCCTTTATTATTTGGGCAGAAAATCACAAACTCTTGCTAGAGTTCTAGACTTCTGTTCTGGCAGTTACTTAATCCTGACTTTTCTCTTTAGAATCATAGTATTTTATTGTTTCTCTTCACAAAGTGCTTATCAGTTATTATCGGCATTAACACATTCTGAACTCTTTTTATTTTATCTGGTTATTTTAAAGTATGGTATAGAAAGCTGTAAAATGCAACTACTCCCAAATAATATCATTAAAAATACCAGAAGGTAAAAAAAAGGCTCAGTTTGGAACATAAGAATCTATTACTTATTAAGCTTATCTGAGAGGAGATTCATTATCGATGACACACCCATATTTTGTGTGACACACCCATCTATTGTTTCTGTGCATCTCATTCCAAAACATTCAACTTCTCCCTTTCATGTATAGACATGATACCCATGACACCATCCTTTTCCCATAGAAAAGATAAGGTAAGACACCATACTGGACTTTATGAGTGTTTTCAGGATTGATTCCAAAATGTTAATTTTCTTCTGAATGACTTACTTTCATAAACTGCTGGTTCTCTCTCAACCATCTCATAAACCTAACGCCGTCACGGGCAGTACTTAGAACACTCAAGCTCACTTGTTTGTCAGTAACTCTGTGTGAATGTGTTAATTTGTCAGTTCTTCAGACTCTTGAGCAGATACCATTTGTACATGCATGTCGATTAATCTTTTCCGTTCCAAATCTATCAACTGTAAAAGAATGAAAAACCTGCACATAAGAATGTCAAACCATTCAGCTTCTCCCTCCTTCAAGAGGTTACAGAAATATATCTACTGGAGAACACAAGGTCTTTCTTTTAAAAAAAGGCCTTGAGTTGCAAACAATCATGCCTGAAATTTGCAGACATTTTCTATAGCATTAAAATTCTCAGACTTGAGCTGAGGCCTTTTAAAAAGTCAAGCCCTTTGTATTAAAATGAATACTTATTCAAGAGGTGAAATTCCTATCAGGCATACTAAACATAGACTTTCACACGAAAGCAAACTATTTCAGCTGGAAAATCATCAAGATTATAACTAGAGCTGAGGTGAGAATGACTGTTTCTGTACTGTTGGAAACATCTACCTTTTGGGAGTGCTTGAAACTGTTTGTCGGTGTAACAGCATAGATTCCATGAGGGAAAAGGGCCCTTTAAGAAATGAAGCAAGCCATCCAAGGACTGAGCAGTGTGTGCACTGGATGGGCTTGTGTGATAGGGGCCTGGCAACATCAGCCCTGTTAGATTTGTAAACAAAATCCTTTAAGGACAATAAAGGGACACTGGGTGTAGGGGTGTCCATGTAATTTTTGTTATTACAATAACAATAACAAAAATTGTTGTTTTTGTTTTTGTTATTTCAATAAAGAAAACAACCGAGAATAACAACAATGATAACAAAAACGACAACTGAGAATACCGAAAATGACAACCGATAATACCGATAATGGTAATGATAGTGGCAATGGTAACGGTAACAACCGAGAATAACAACAACGATAACAAAAATGACAACTGAGAATACCGAAAATGACAAGCAAGCATACCAATAATGGTAATGATAGCAGTAACAGTAACAATAATGATAACAAAAATGATAAGAAAATCGATAATGAAAAACGAAAATGACAATGTCGTTATCGCTGTCATTATTATTAGTGCTGTGACAGTTGGGTTTTGGAGGGAAATGTGGAGAGGGGAGGAGGGAGCAGATATCTCGGAGTCTTAAAAGGGTTGAACTCTTGAACTGTGCCTATGTTGGGAGGGGCNAAGGCTAAACTTGTGGTGTTGAGTTTACCTTCCTCTTTTCTCTCTCAGTCCTCATGATCCTTAGTTTAATCTCTCTCTCTCTCTCTCTCTCTCTCTCTTGTTTCTTCAGAACAACTTTGGGAAGGCGTTAACAATACATTTCAAAATGTAAGAGTCTGCAGTGCATTGTGTGCTGTTTCTCTGCTGACACAACTGCCACAGCTAATCAAGCGGTTTGGATCTACATTCTGTAACATTTCGAACCTGTTAGCAATAAAGAAATACTGTCCAAAAGCTTTTAAATTATAGTGCAGGGTGACTGGTTGATAAGATTATCCCCCCTCCCCCTTTTCCCCTAAAATGGAAACTTGTCTTTCTTTTATCACTATTAATCAAGTCACAAGGTTTCTGGGTTTTCATTTTTTGATGCTAGGAAAACTATTAACTGTTCAGAGAATCTCCCATATTTTCAAGTTAAGTGCACCTGCACCTGTCAACTTAAAACAACTAAACCCTTGGTGTCACAGAGGGAATCTCAGCTTCCAGGTACTGGGAACTGGAGGAGTGAAGAAATGTTTATCATGACATTATTGAGTTTATTCCCTTGAGGTAATTTGTTTCCCCTCATGTCCCCCTTTATTATTTGGGCAGAAAATCACAAACTCTTGCTAGAGTTCTAGACTTCTGTTCTGGCAGTTACTTAATCCTGACTTTTCTCTTTAGAATCATAGTATTTTATTGTTTCTCTTCACAAAGTGCTTATCAGTTATTATCGGCATTAACACATTCTGAACTCTTTTTATTTTATCTGGTTATTTTAAAGTATGGTATAGAAAGCTGTAAAATGCAACTACTCCCAAATAATATCATTAAAAATACCAGAAGGTAAAAAAAAGGCTCAGTTTGGAACATAAGAATCTATTACTTATTAAGCTTATCTGAGAGGAGATTCATTATCGATGACACACCCATATTTTGTGTGACACACCCATCTATTGTTTCTGTGCATCTCATTCCAAAACATTCAACTTCTCCCTTTCATGTATAGACATGATACCCATGACACCATCCTTTTCCCATAGAAAAGATAAGGTAAGACACCATACTGGACTTTATGAGTGTTTTCAGGATTGATTCCAAAATGTTAATTTTCTTCTGAATGACTTACTTTCATAAACTGCTGGTTCTCTCTCAACCATCTCATAAACCTAACGCCGTCACGGGCAGTACTTAGAACACTCAAGCTCACTTGTTTGTCAGTAACTCTGTGTGAATGTGTTAATTTGTCAGTTCTTCAGACTCTTGAGCAGATACCATTTGTACATACATGTCGATTAATCTTTTCCGTTCCAAATCTATCAACTGTAAAAGAATGAAAAACCTGCACATAAGAATGTCAAACCATTCAGCTTCTCCCTCCTTCAAGAGGTTACAGAAATATATCTACTGGAGAACACAAGGTCTTTCTTTTAAAAAAAGGCCTTGAGTTGCAAACAATCATGCCTGAAATTTGCAGACATTTTCTATAGCATTAAAATTCTCAGACTTGAGCTGAGGCCTTTTAAAAAGTCAAGCCCTTTGTATTAAAATGAATACTTATTCAAGAGGTGAAATTCCTATCAGGCATACTAAACATAGACTTTCACACGAAAGCAAACTATTTCAGCTGGAAAATCATCAAGATTATAACTAGAGCTGAGGTGAGAATGACTGTTTCTGTACTGTTGGAAACATCTACCTTTTGGGAGTGCTTGAAACTGTTTGTCGGTGTAACAGCATAGATTCCATGAGGGAAAAGGGCCCTTTAAGAAATGAAGCAAGCCATCCAAGGACTGAGCAGTGTGTGCACTGGATGGGCTTGTGTGATAGGGGCCTGGCAACATCAGCCCTGTTAGATTTGTAAACAAAATCCTTTAAGGACAATAAAGGGACACTGGGTGTAGGGGTGTCCATGTAATTTTTGTTATTACAATAACAATAACAAAAATTGTTGTTTTTGTTTTTGTTATTTCAATAAAGAAAACAACCGAGAATAACAACAATGATAACAAAAACGACAACTGAGAATACCGAAAATGACAACCGATAATACCGATAATGGTAATGATAGTGGCAATGGTAACGGTAACAACCGAGAATAACAACAACGATAACAAAAATGACAACTGAGAATACCGAAAATGACAAGCAAGCATACCAATAATGGTAATGATAGCAGTAACAGTAACAATAATGATAACAAAAATGATAAGAAAATCGATAATGAAAAACGAAAATGACAATGTCATTATCGCTGTCATTATTATTAGTGCTGTGACAGTTGGGTTTTGGAGGGAAATGTGGAGAGGGGAGGAGGGAGCAGATATCTCGGAGTCTTAAAAGGGTTGAACTCTTGAACTGTGCCTATGTTGGGAGGGGCAAACAGCTCAGCTGTATCTGATGGATGTATCACTGGCCAATGAGCAGCGCAAGCAGGCCCCAGCAGTCTCATGGCACTCTGTGATTGTTCAATGCCTGCTGCCTCCCACAATCAATCAGGGGGGCCCTGGGGGAGGGCACTGCAGCCCTTTTTAATGGGAGAGCCAGGCTTTTTCTCTCCATTCGGTGAGAGCTCTGCTTGTCAGGTTGTGTTTATTTACAGAACTATAGATTAGATATAGATATATATTATAGACATATCAATTCAATTAGTATAGTTATATAGATAATTAATTAGATAATAGATAGTTTTCCTTTTTCCTTCCCCTGTCTCCCTTAGATTTAGATAGATATTAGTTGTGCATGGGAATCGCTGATACCAATACCAAAAATAAAATCTTTGTTTGAAACAGTACCGATATCAGTAGCTATATCGATAACAATATCAATAATGATATTGATAACAACAAATATCTATACTGATAATGAAACAAAAATGATAACGATAATGAAGATACTGATAAAGAAAACAATAATATCGATATCAATAACAAAAATGATAACAAAAATTATAATGATAACAAAAACAAAAATGACATTGTCATTAATAATGATAACAAAAATTACATTTTTGAATAACAAAAATGAAATTGAAAAACAAAAACATGGCGGCCTGGTGCACACCCCTACTGGGAAGACACTGGCCTTTTAGGGTTGGAGAATCTAGAAGATTTACTATACCCACTCTCAAGTATAAGAAGAGGCAGGCTAAAGACAGTGGGACAGTCTATGCATGGCTGCAGACCAGGGAGGAACTCTGCTAGTGAATGCCTGAGGAGCCTTGTCTGAGGTCCTGAACACTGACCTTTGTATTATCATTATTTTTGGCAGCATTTATAACCCATCCTTTCTGCCCAATGGCAGCTCAGGATAGTGTACAACAAGCAGTAAAATCTTCAATTAAAAAATATAAAAAACACAGTATAAAATGTCAAATAAAAATCAAATCAACAAGTGGGCCAGATAAATACTCCTTCCCCAAAAGAAACCTCCAACCCAACCCACCCATTACCCGTCACTGGGTGATTTCAGACATTACATTGTCTGAAATCACCACAGTCAACCGCGGAGGGGGTTGAAAGCAGGTGAACGTCTGGTTGCTCGCATCCAGATGTTCACCTCAGTCAACCACCCCNATTTGTACATACATGTCGATTAATCTTTTCCGTTCCAAATCTATCAACTGTAAAAGAATGAAAAACCTGCACATAAGAATGTCAAACCATTCAGCTTCTCCCTCCTTCAAGAGGTTACAGAAATATATCTACTGGAGAACACAAGGTCTTTCTTTTAAAAAAAGGCCTTGAGTTGCAAACAATCATGCCTGAAATTTGCAGACATTTTCTATAGCATTAAAATTCTCAGACTTGAGCTGAGGCCTTTTAAAAAGTCAAGCCCTTTGTATTAAAATGAATACTTATTCAAGAGGTGAAATTCCTATCAGGCATACTAAACATAGACTTTCACACGAAAGCAAACTATTTCAGCTGGAAAATCATCAAGATTATAACTAGAGCTGAGGTGAGAATGACTGTTTCTGTACTGTTGGAAACATCTACCTTTTGGGAGTGCTTGAAACTGTTTGTCGGTGTAACAGCATAGATTCCATGAGGGAAAAGGGCCCTTTAAGAAATGAAGCAAGCCATCCAAGGACTGAGCAGTGTGTGCACTGGATGGGCTTGTGTGATAGGGGCCTGGCAACATCAGCCCTGTTAGATTTGTAAACAAAATCCTTTAAGGACAATAAAGGGACACTGGGTGTAGGGGTGTCCATGTAATTTTTGTTATTACAATAACAATAACAAAAATTGTTGTTTTTGTTTTTGTTATTTCAATAAAGAAAACAACCGAGAATAACAACAATGATAACAAAAACGACAACTGAGAATACCGAAAATGACAACCGATAATACCGATAATGGTAATGATAGTGGCAATGGTAACGGTAACAACCGAGAATAACAACAACGATAACAAAAATGACAACTGAGAATACCGAAAATGACAAGCAAGCATACCAATAATGGTAATGATAGCAGTAACAGTAACAATAATGATAACAAAAATGATAAGAAAATCGATAATGAAAAACGAAAATGACAATGTCATTATCGCTGTCATTATTATTAGTGCTGTGACAGTTGGGTTTTGGAGGGAAATGTGGAGAGGGGAGGAGGGAGCAGATATCTCGGAGTCTTAAAAGGGTTGAACTCTTGAACTGTGCCTATGTTGGGAGGGGCAAACAGCTCAGCTGTATCTGATGGATGTATCACTGGCCAATGAGCAGCGCAAGCAGGCCCCAGCAGTCTCATGGCACTCTGTGATTGTTCAATGCCTGCTGCCTCCCACAATCAATCAGGGGGGCCCTGGGGGAGGGCACTGCAGCCCTTTTTAATGGGAGAGCCAGGCTTTTTTTCTCCATTCTGTGAGAGCTCTGCTTGTCAGGTTGTGTTTATTTACAGAACTATAGATTAGATATAAATATATATTATAGACATATCAATTCAATTAGTATAGTTATATAGATAATTAATTAGATAATAGATAGTTTTCCTTTTCCCTTCCCCTGTCTCCCTTAGATTTAGATAGATATTAGTTGTGCATGGGAATCGCTGATACCAATACCAAAAATAAAATCTTTGTTTGAAACAGTACCGATATCAGTAGCTATATCGATAACAATATCAATAATGATATTGATAACAACAAATATCTATACTGATAATGAAACAAAAATGATAACGATAATGAAGATACTGATAAAGAAAACAATAATATCGATATCAATAACAAAAATGATAACAAAAATTATAATGATAACAAAAACAAAAATGACATTGTCATTAATAATGATAACAAAAATTACATTTTTGAATAACAAAAATGAAATTGAAAAACAAAAACATGGCGGCCTGGTGCACACCCCTACTGGGAAGACACTGGCCTTTTAGGGTTGGAGAATCTAGAAGATTTACTATACCCACTCTCAAGTATAAGAAGAGGCAGGCTAAAGACAGTGGGACAGTCTATGCATGGCTGCAGACCAGGGAGGAACTCTGCTAGTGAATGCCTGAGGAGCCTTGTCTGAGGTCCTGAACACTGACCTTTGTATTATCATTATTTTTGGCAGCATTTATAACCCATCCTTTCTGCCCAATGGCAGCTCAGGTTAGTGTACAACAAGCAGTAAAATCTTCAATTAAAAAATATAAAAAACACAGTATAAAATGTCAAATAAAAATCAAATCAACAAGTGGGCCAGATAAATACTCCTTCCCCAAAAGAAATCTCCAACCCAACCCACCCATTACCCGTCACTGGGTGATTTCAGACATTACATTGTCTGAAATCACCACAGTCAACCGTGGAGGGGGTTGAAAGCAGGTGAACGTCTGGTTGCTCGCATCCAGATGTTCACCTCAGTCAACCACCCCCCGTGGTGAACTTAACCACACTTTGTTCTCCGCACCATGGCGGTGAACAACGCATGGTTAGGGGGAATCCGGAACGCAGTGAATGAAAAGTAATGTCTGTTACCTTACCTTCACCGCGTTCTGGAGTCTCGGCGGCGGGTGGCAGGCGGCGGCAGTGGCCAGATAGGCCATGGCGGCTGCCAGTCTCATAGAGGGTGGGCAGCCAGGGAATGCAGGGGGCCGGGCCATGCGGCTGCACGCTGCGTCGCGCAGTCCCGTCCCCTCCGGGGGATGCTGGTTTGCAATAGATGTGACAGCCGGCAGCATTGACCCTTGGCCATGGTTTGGCGGTCCCCACGGCTGGGGGCAAAGGGGTGAACATCTGTTGGCGTGCCCCTTGACCCCTGCCTATGGTCCAAACCACCCTACAGCCCAGGGTTAATGCTTCCGGCTGTCACGTCTGAAATCACCCTCCCTCACTGAACACTAGACAAAACAGCCAGGTCTTACATTGTCTATGGAAGGAGGGGAGGTCCAGAGTGAGGCACATCTCTGCCAGGAGAAAGTTCCACAGCATATGTGCGGCCACCAAAAATGCCCCCTCGAATGTCAACACCCAGGATAGCTCCAAGAGGGTGCTCCCAGATGACCGCAGTGGCTTCTCCAGGACATGGGGGTGGAGGTGGGGGGGTGAAGCTGTCATGTAGGTAAGTGGGGCCCAGGATGTAGAGGGCTTTAAGATGTAATGACCAACACCTTGAATCAGACCTGGAAGACTATAGGCAGCCAGTGCAGAGACTGGAGCACTGGTGTTATGTGCCCATGGTGATTCGTCCATGTCAGGAGATGAGCCACCCCATTCTGCACCAGATGCTGTCTTCGACTCATCACCGGGGTAAAGCGGTCCATCACAGTGATGGCCCAATCTATCCCAGTTCAGGGATGGCTTCCCCAGTGTTACGGGAGTAGGAGCGAGGGAACCTACTCTGTCAGGGGAGTAGGAGTGAGGGGACCTATAGTTAGAGAACACCCATAGATATAGCCCAGGAAACCGAAGTAGGAAAAACCCCAAGAAGGGGAAAACCTCTCAGCCGGTTTTTCACCTCTCTTAGATGTTCCGAGATGATTCTCATTCTTACCAGCCGGGGAACCCAGCATCAGAGTGCATGACTCATCATCGAGGTTACAGAAATCAGAGAGAGAGGGACTCCAGAAGTTAAAGAGGGAAGAGCAGTTCTAAAGAACAACAAGAGGGAATACAAGTGAGAGAGGAACAAGGCAGGGACTGCACACAAGGGAAACAAGGCACAGTAGGAACACAAGCTAAGGGGGAGTGGGGCACGAGGCAGCTACAGGAGAACCAGACCAGATGGGCTAAGGGAGACACCAGACAAAGGAGAAACAAGGTGCGGTTAAAGGAGAACAAGACTATGGGGAGAGTGAGGATCAGGCAGGGCTACAAGGGAACACAAGGCTATGGAGGAACAGTGAACAGCTATAGGGGAACAAGGTTATGGGGGAGAGCAAGGATCAGGCAGGGCTACAAGGGAACACAAGGCTATGGAGGAACAATGAACGGCTGTAGGAGAACACACAGGGGGAGACAAGGGCTATAACTATCATACAAACAACCAGAAAGGATGAAAGATACATGATCCATACACTTATGCATACACACATGGGGGTAAGAGCAGATGCTCCTACAACTTCCTGTGGCCACACTATGGTTTAAATGCTACCTTGTAGCCAAGTAGGAAGCTGGGAGGCAAGGCTAGGGGGAAGGGCAAAGCTGGGGAAGGGCGTGGCACACGGGGTGGAGACACGAAGGAAAACACAGGGAGGTGTACTCAGCTGTTAACACAGCCTGAGATAGCACCAGTCCTTAAGGTGGTGCTCTTCAACCTGCCACAGCTGGGGGTTCAAGACCTAGCCCCGAGAGTATCCCCTCTGCCCCCTCCTAAATTTTGCAGGAATGCTGAGCATTAAAGACATACAAACAACAAAAGGTCAGATGACAGACATGGATAAGGAACAGTTTACAGCACTATAGAACAAAACTAGATGACCTAGGCTGTAACCTAGGTTGGGGGCAGTAGGTGGTGAGCGCGAGGTTATGGAGGCCCTGTCTGGTCAAACTTTGTGGGGGGAATTTCAGGAAGTGACGCCAGCCGATGCAGTGAATGTTCTGGGATTTGTGAGAGCCACCAGTAGTGAACTTGATCCATGCCCATCCTGGTTGGTGAAAGCCTCCAGGGAAACATTGGGGACGGTGCTGGCAAGAGTGGTTAACGCGTCCCTGCAGCAGGGGAGGTTGTCACCCAACCTCAAGGAGGCTGTGGTGTGCCCCCTGCTGAAGAAACCATCATTAGATGTGGACGCACTTGCCAGTTACTGACCTGTCTCTAACCTTCCCTTTTTAGGGAAGGTTATTGAGTGGGCAGTGGTGACCCAGTTCCAAGTGCATCTGGACAGCATTGGTTTCCTAGACCATTTTCAATCTGGGTTCCGTCCCAGCTATGGCACTGAGACAGCGGGTATTTTCAGATGTGCCTGGGTCGATTGGCCCTGGCACAGAAACAATCCTTTGATTCCCCGCCGGGGCCACCGCGTCACGGGCTAACAGATGCGGTGGCCGATCCTGACAGGGAATCCAGGGAGGGTGCGGGACTGTGTGGCACAATATGTGGCCACACAGCCCCGCCCCCCATGCTGCCCCGGGCGCCCGCCCTCCAGGAGACGAGTGGGCGCCGCAGCCAATTTGGCCACAGCACCCGGCCGCCCCCCTTGCCATTGACCACGGCCCGGAATCCCACCACGGATTCCGGGCAATGGTCAGGGGACAGACGTTAATGTCCCCTACATCACAGC
>QEPC01002018.1:93539-112589 GCA_003113815.1 Sphenodon punctatus
TTTAAGGAGAGATTTGAAGGTATGAAGGGAGGGGGCAAGGCGGATGTGGACAGGGAGGGAGTTCCAGGCATGGGGGGCAGCAAGTGAGAAGGGACGAAGGCGCTTAGGGGAGCAGGGAAGGCGTGGAAGGGTGAGAGAGGGGACAGAGGAGGAACGAAGTGCACGGGCTGGAGTATGGAGGGCGATAAGTGCAGAGAGGTAGGGGAGAGCAAGGTTGTGAAGAGCTTTATAGGTGAAGACTAGGAGCTTGTGCAGGATTCGTTCAGGAAGGGGAAGCCAGTGAAGCGAAGAGAGGATTTTTTTATTTATTTATTTATTACAACATTTTTACCTCGCCCCTGCGACGGCTTACAATATAATAAACAAACATTAAAAGCTAAAAGTAACACAATTAAAACACATTAAAACACATTTAAAAGAAAGGAACTGAACAACACCCCCTCCCCCCGACCCACTTCCCACCCACCCTATACCTAGAGACATCCTACCCTGGAAGTGCCATCCCATTGGCCCCATTCCTCCTGACACCAGCCAGGAGAGTGCCAGGTCACAGCTAACATGGACACCATGCTGTGTGCTATGGCCTTGGCTGGCCAACAAGGAACCATCCTGGGACCAAATGGGGAGGAGCATCCTAGGACTTTCTCTGCCCCTACATTAAGGGAAGACAGCCATTATATCATTGGCTTGCCAACTGTGTGGATCTCCTACTCTGACTTGCCTTTGCTCCTGCATCTTGTTCTATTTCCTGAGTTCCCAATTCAGCCTCTGCTCCCATGTCTTGCTCCATCTCCTGGATTACTGCATTGTACCCCTGGTTCTTCCACACACTCCAGCCCTTGACCCACAGGAACCTTCAACCACTGGCCCCAGTTCACCTGCCCATTTCCTCTGTCTGCCTTCTGGAATTCAACTTGGATTCACGAACTGACTACAAAATCAGACTTCTTCTTCTTCTTTCTTCTTCTTCTTTCATAGGGGTGTGCATGTCATCTTCGTTGTTACAATAATAAAAATGACAACCGAGAATAATGATAACGAAAACAACAACCAAGAATAACGATAATGGTAACAACAAAAAAACAACTGAAAATAATGATAATGAAAATGACAATGTCATTATTGTTGTCATTATTATTAGTGCTGTGGCAGTTGGGTTTTGGACGGAAAATGTGGAAAGGGGAGGAGGGAGCAGACATCTCGGAGCCCTAAACAGGGTTGAACTCTTGAACTGTGTCTATGTTGGAAGGGGCAAGCAGCTCAGCAGTATCTGATGGATGTATCGCTGGCCAATGAGCAGCGCAAGCAGGCCCCAGCGGTCTCATGGCACTCTGTGATTGCTCAATGCCTGCTGCCTCCCACAACCAATCAGGGGGGCCCTGGGGGAGGGCACTGCAACCCTTGTCTCTTATACACATCTAGATGTGTATAAGAGACAGCCCTGGGGGAGGGCACTGCAGCCCTTTTTAATGGGAGGGCCAGGCTTTTCCTCTCTGTTCTGTGAGAGCTCTGCTTGTCAGGTTGTGTTTATTTACAGAAGTGTGTGTGTGTGTGTGTGTGTGTATATATCTATATCTATATCTAATCTATATAACTATTCTAATCTAACCTATATGTCTGTGTGTGTGTGTGTGTGTATATATATATATATATATATATATAGCGAGAGAGAGAGAGAGACATATAGGTTAGATTAGAATAGTTATATAGGTTAGATATAGATATATATTATACATTTAGATTAGAATAGTTATATAGATAATTGATTAAATAATAGATCGTTTTCCTCTTCCCTTCCCCTGTCTCCCTTAGATTTAGATAGATATTCGTTGCACACAGGAATCGATACCGATAACGATACCAATATCAAAAATAAAATCTTCATTTTAAATGGTACCAATAACGAAAATGATAACAAAAATGACATTGTCGTTAATAAGAAAAGCAAAAAGCAAAAACAAGATGGGGGCCTGCTGCACACTCCTAGGGCTGCATCTGCCCACATTCCTGACACAAGTCAATGCACACATTTAAGAACTTTTATTTCTTACAAGGCAAACTAGCACTTCTGCACATACAAACATATGTGTACATAGAGCCTCTTACACAGACATCCTTTTTCCCCCCTGCTTAACCCCAAAGTGGGCTATTACACATTTTCATACACATGCACATTTATGAAATTAGGGGTCGCATGAAGTGTACCTATTTCTCTCTATCAAATGTTGGAGGGTATGAGATCCCATCATGAATACAAATTCTGAAAAACTCCAGTGTCCCCTATTCCAGTTTGGGGTTGGAGACAGGAAGAGTAGGACAAGGCCTCAATTTGAATAACATTGGGAAAAGCTTGTTCTTAATGGAAAGGTTTTAAAACTTAAAGTCTTCTTTCTTTTCTTTCTTTCCCTTCATGGAGGTGAAGAGGAGAAACCTCCACTGGGGCCACTTCAAGTACAATCTGATTTTAGTAATAAATAATACAACCAGTTTTGGTTTGGAAGATTAAAACTTATTGTCACCGAAAATTAGAAATTGTTCACTATAACACCTGATCTTAAATAACGTTGCTCCTCTTAACAAGGTGGGAAGAAAAGAAACATTCAGAGAGATCCCTGTCCTTGACTTCAGTATGTTAACTTTAAAAAACCAAACAAACAAGGATGAAAGCACCTCATATGATGAAAACAAAGTTGCACTTGAGGGTCTAAAGAATAAACAGTGTGTGTGTTTTCTTCCAGAGGTCATTCAGTAACAGGCAGGTTGTTTACAAGACTGAAATTCACTGTTATTGAAAGAAATTATTCTGATAATGCAAGCTTAAATCTGCCCATTTATTTTATGTATTTCAATCAGTTGATATTCAGCTTTGGATTTCTTTATTAGATGAACACTTGCCACGTTAAAAAGAAATAGTGTTAAAAGATTTTTGTCGATGGTTCATTTTTCAAATGAAAGCAAGGTTGATAAAAAAAATAAAAAAGTTGTGATAAAAGATGCCTTCATATCCTTTCTCTGAACAAACAAAACAAAACAAAAACCCAAAGTCAATACTTGGCTGGAATCATGAGCAGCTTCTTGGCTGAGTTAATCAGTCAAGAACCCTGCAGTTGGTCAGCTTCACCTCACTGATAAATGTCACGACTCTTTCCTGTCAATAAGAATTACCAGAATAGGTTTCATGGTGCATGGGGATAACTGGGGTGAGCCTTTTCCTCTGAATGAATTATTTTGCCCAAATGACTCTGAGATTGGATCAGAGTGGGCTGCTCTAATTGACTGGGCAATGTATTCTGGAGGTCAAGCAAGCTGGAGAAATTCACATTACATCCCAGGCTGTGGAACATAGTAGGTTTCTGCTGGTTTCTTTTGTGTATGGTGTGTTCCTCTTGAATATAGCTTTGAAAGCTTACTGGCAAGAATACATGTAGCTGCACACGGTGTTGTCAGTGCTGTGTTTGGTATATTCTTTCCTGTGTATCTTAGGGGATATATACTTCCCTGAACAAATAAAAGTAGGAGAATAGTTACCCAGCAAAGAACTCTCGCTGTGATTCCCTCAATAAGCATTGTGGAGCTACAGAAGGATTCTTAGTAGCGGGAGGTAAAGGGAGCTCCCTCTGTGCAGTCTGTCATGCATGACCTGCAAACCACAAGCAGGAGGCAACTACTGATCACAGGACTTTTTAAATTGCCCATTTGGGACTGAATGAGAACTCTGAAAATGAACAATGAACCCAAATTAGTTTCAGTCACAGTGAACAAGGAGCATCCACTGGTCTGTGAGCAGACCAGCTGGTAAGCTCTTCACAGCACTTGTTACTCAAAATAGCAGTGTGTGAGTGGGTAGCTGTCTGAAAACAGCAAAGACTGTGTTCCTTGTATATTATATGTTAGGTTACATCCAGTTGTTGGCATAAGCCATGACGTGAAGTAAAGCTAGAACCAAAAAATGGGAATACAATTCTGAATTTAAGATTGCTCCTCTATATGCACTCGAGGTCACAGCTTCATATATTGTAGAAAGGTATATTATCAGATACTCATTATTCACAAAAGATCTCTGTTCCAGCAATAGAATCTAGTAATCATTTTAATATTTTCCAAGTCCACCCATGATACTTTCCCATGATACTTTCCACTCACAATTTGCCTCTCGAAGGATCCAGGACGCAAAGCATGGGCAGGGATTGTAATGTGGGAGCACCCACCCGCCCTGCACATTTTGCCAGTGATCCTGCAGAGGATTGCAGAGTAGGGAAATCCAGCTCTGCAATCCTCTGTGGCACCACTGACAAAAATGTGCAGGGGGGGAGGGGAGGGGTGTGCTCCCATGTTACAAACTATGCACATGCTTTGCCTTCTGGATTCTTTCTGGAGGCAAATTGTGCACAGAAAGTATTGTGGGAAAGTGCCCTGTGTGTTGGTGGTTACTGACTGAGTTCCACTTGGTCAGCTTTAATAGTTATTTATTTGGATTATTAATCCACCCTTTCCCAAAGTCTCAGAGAGGGTAACAACATATGAAAAATGTATAAAATCCACAAAAATGTAACCATTGGGTGTTAACAATTGTGATGGTGGTTTGTTTAGGCCCACTTGAAACTGCTTTGATCCACGAGCCACTGTCACATTTGTTAAAGGCCATCCAGATATTTGGCCCGGAATTTCTCCAGGCATGTTAGCAGCTAGTCTGGGCTGTGACCCTGGAGACATTCGGGGTCACAGACCAGATTAGCTGCCAACACGCCCAGGAAAAAGCCTTTTTGACTGGGCTGAAGCAGGCTATCATGTCCGCTAACCTACTCTTCCTGGACCAGTTCGGAGTGGTTCCGATGCTGGGTGGTCATGGCAGCTGTCAATGGCAGCTATGGCCCCCATGGCGAGGGAGGGAAGTTGAGCCACTGGATGCAATGCAGGGATGGGACTGGCAGGGATGGGCGAACGCAGTTCAGAAGTTCGGAGTTCAGACCGAACTCAACCAGTTCGGTCGACCGAACAGAACTTCCGAACCGAACTTGATTTTTGAACCAAACCGAATTTCTGAACTCGGCTCTGTTTGCCCATCCCTAAAAGATAATATTCTATTTAGTTCGATGGGATTTGAATTTCTGAACTTTGTTCGGAAGATCAGAATTCGGACCGAACTCGAATAGTTCGGTTGACCGAAGCGAACTTTCGAACCGAATTTCCGAACTGAACCAAACCGAACCGAATTTCAGAACTCAGTTCTGTTCGCCCATCCCTAGGGACTGGCCAGCCGCACATTTGGACGGCTCCCTGCACCCACACCCACCCAGCCACATGAATGCTTGTTTCACGGCTGGTCCTGTCTGGGAAGCAAATGACTTCCCAGTCCGGATTATTATTATTATTATTATTATAAGCATTTATATAGTGCCAGCGATGTACCTGGCACTTTACAGAGAATAAGAAAGGCAAGGTCCCTGCCCGAGAGCTTACAATTTAAAGGATCAGTTTGTGATGGCAGCACTCCACTGTCATATATGTTATTATAATGAATTGGAAAGGGGTTCAACTGCTTTAGGGTGGAGCCTAGCTCTGTTGAGAGAATCCACTGCCCCTGTCCCGGAGGGTACAGCTCCTTTCTCACACCCTGCCTTAGGTGAGGCCTCTATCTGCTCCAGAGAGATATGCTACTGTCCCTTTTCCGATAGGGTACAGCTCCCTTCCTCTACCCTGTCTTAGGGTGAGGCCTCTATCTGCTTCTGGAGAGATATGCTACTGTCCCTGTCTGATAGGGTACAGCTCCCTTCCTGCACCTTAGGCCAGCAGCTCCCTTTCTATTCTTCGGGATCTAGTGGAAATACTTCAGTTTTGAGAGGGGGAGAATTACTCGTTTCTGCTTCAGTGATGAGTCTTTTATTCAATCAAATAGGCATTTATTCAATAATATCAAAGCAATTTAGCATACCAATACCCAAGAGACACTTACATTCACATTTGCACCCATTTACCCCTGTCAACCCAAAAACACATACAAAAGCACATATTCTTACGTGACCAGGGCCGATGGCCTGGTTCAGGAGGAAAGCAGTCAGGGGGCCCAAGAAGCCGTTGTAGAACTCCCTAGAGAGAGGAGTTCCAAAGTGGGTGGATCACCAAGCTCGTTGGCTCCCCCGAGGGGGATGGCAATCGAGGACCGTGAAGGCAAGGAACTAATCCAGAGCCAAGCCTTATATGCTGTGGCTGTCTTATGATTATTCAGAGTGCGGGGTTGTCAGTACTAGGCTTGTGGAGCACTCTCATTGGCTGCCCCAAATCTGAGGTGCTTAGTCATGATGTGAGGTTTGTTCTGACCATTGAAGTCATGTCCCCTCCTCCTCCCTCCGGAGATGGGGGGTCACGCTTCCTGGCCCTCAAGTAGTTCGCACATCCTTCTGAGAGTCATATATTGTTTGATAACAACCACACTCTTATTTGTTCAGCTTGGCCTCTGCTATCAGTTCCTGTGAATTACCAACGTAGTTTGTTTGGGGAACAAGAGGTCCTGATTACTTCCCCAGCATAATTTGTTCTATCTCAGGCCATCTCCTGATCATTGCTAATACTGATTATTTTACTCATACTTCTGTTCTTCACATCAAATGCATCACACATATACGTAATAGTATCTTGCCTAATTTCTAACACAATGATGGGTGCGATAGCATCCAGTGTATATTGCTGTTACATTTATGTGAAGGAAGCATCTTTTTGGTTCAGTTACACAGAGTTATTTACAACAATTCCCCCATGTATGCTCTGGCAGCTTGTTGGGAAGGCATGTTTGGTTTAGTTACAGTTTAACACAGAGTGGCCTACTTGAATCAAACAGAAGCATCTCCTGATTCAGCACATTAGAGCAGGGAACTAAGTATCTTAATTTGGCCCCAAATCATGTCAATTTCTTACATTATTACCCGTTTTGAATAATGGGGTGCCTGTCATTGCAGGAGGGCCTTGTGCAAAGATGGTCACCCACAGCAGGCTCAACTTTCTGCAGTGTGCTGTGTCATTGGTAGCTTTGTGCTGAGTGCAGAAGAAATGCTGGTCTCATATGCCAAACCTGTCTGCTGGCCACTGATCCATCTTCAGTAAAAAAAAAAAAACACCAATTCACAATTTCTGAACACTGTACGAGTCTGTACCTTTTCTAAAACAATAAATGGAAAGCTTCACTTTAAAAGCTAGGCCACATACAGGGTGTACTGTATAGGCTTCTGCAAGCCCCGATCCTTCTTATTGTGGAATTGAAATGACAACTTCACATCATTGGACTGAGGATTTAGAAACATGTATTGCTGATCCTAAAATGCAAGGAGAGCAGTCTAGAATAGGGAGAAATGAAGGAAGGGAGTGGAGGACATCTGAATGGAAACTATAAGTTAGATTCATCTGTGTCTTCTCATTGCTTTGCAGTGATTGGGCAATGTATGTAAGAAAGCCCCAGTGTAACTATCCATAGAAGTGAAGTTTATGACTACTTGATGTCATTTGATTAGCACAAAGCAACCAGAGGGCATCACTGAATCTGGCCTAGTATTTTTTCATGTGTTTAAATGTAAAGATCAGGTGGAATGCATTTAGGATAGACTAGTGAACTATCTCACAAAATGTAATGTATTAGGAATCCATATCAGACTGTTTGAACTACCTTCTAAGTAACCCATAGTTAGAGAAGGTATATTGACACAACTTTTACCAAAAGCTATCCCCAACATTCAATTTCTGAATGTCATTCCCAAAAGCATGACCACCAGGGGTCAGGAAATGATGACATTTTGCTCTATCTATTACAAGGACTAAAGTTTAGGGCTGCAGTCCTGAACCCACTGAAGTCAATTGCAAAACTCCCATTGAGTACAGTGGTACAACTAGTAGAGCTTTAGAAATGAGTAGTAGTAGTGGCTGAGGATTGTACCAAAACAGTGCTATACGCTAGGGCTGAAACTCGTTGCTTGAGTATCTCCAGTTCTAGCTGAGATGGAGAATGAGGTTTTTCCCATCTAATTCACTAAATGAGATGAGATGCGAAAAGACCCCATTCTCATTGAGAACCAGTGCGATTAGAAAGTCTGGGCGGGGGTTGAGTGACAGGTGGGGGGGCTGGGGGGAGATGCCACAGGTGAGCAGGGGGCAAAGGCTTACCCCCTATCCACCCTCGGTGCCCACCCAGTCCTCCTGCCTCCCAGGAAGGGGAATTCTAGGCAGGGCCCAAGCCTGGGAGGAAAAGCAAGGGCCTAGCGAGGGGCCCAGCGGAGGGTCAGAGTGGGATACTAAGGCTCCAGAGGGGTTCCTACAAAGAGTGGCCTCTTCCCATGGTTGTAACTTTTGAAACAAAAAAAAACACAAACTGAGCATGCTCAGAAGGGCATAATCGGCCCTTCTGGGCAAGCTCAGCCCTTTACAAAGATGGCTCCAGCAGCATCAGCATGCTGTAGGCTCCATTTTTGAAAAGGGCAATACATTCTGAGAGCCTTCAGTGTGATGATGCTTCTGGTACCATCTTTGTAAAGGGCTGAGTATGCCCACAGGGGATGCTTAGGCCCTTCTGAGCATGCTCAGTTTATGGGGTTTTTTATTTCAAAAGTTACAACCCTGGGAAGCAGCCACACTTCACAGGACCCCCTCTGGAGGGTAGGTACCCCACCCCAACCCCCCAGCTAGGTCCTTCGTTAGGCCCCTGACCTCCCTCACAGGCCCCGGGCTCCCACCCATAATTTCCCTTCCCAAGGCAGGCAGGAGGTCCTGGTGGGTGCCAGGGGTCAGCCTTTGCCTCCTACTCACCTATGCCACTTCATCCAGCACTCTCCCTGCCCACCCCAGAAAGATTTGTGAGATCTTGAGGGAGGGGATGTGATTGTACGAGGTCTCACCCCCACCCTCTTTCTTGAGTGTGGTGAGATTTTCACCGAGGGGAGATCCTGGGCTCGTTTTAGCCCTACTATATGCAAAGACATGTTCATAGGGTTTAGGGGTGTGAAATGTTCTCTGTTTTAGCTGAGGAACTGATGCAAAATTCACCAAACTATAGCAGGTGACAGGCATGGAAATATTCTTTCTTTCCCACTTTTAAGAAGAGTAGTGTAGGGGAAACCTGGTGCAACCAAGTGCAATAAGGCTAATTCTCCTAGCACAAAGTAAGTGGAGAAAAGGAACAGTGATGTCTGAGAAATGTTAAAGAGTGAAAGAAAAACCATTATTAAAAATTCTCTCATGTCTGAAGACTTTTGAGGAAATCTCACACCCAGTAAGAATTAATGGTTTATAAAGCGAAAAATAGCAGGGCAAATATTCTAACAAAAGCAAGATAAAAGGAGCAGTTATGATCAGGGTCCCGAGGGAAACGCGGGTCTGCGATTCGCAGATTTCCCATAGAATTCCCCTCCCCCTGCGGAATTTCCTGCCCTGCTTACCCCAGCGCAGAATTTGTAGCCTGCACTGGGGAGACGCAAGGCAGGAGATTCCATGGGGGGAGGGGAATGAACAAACTCTCGGGGCTTGCCCTCCCCAGCCTCCAGGGCTTGCCTCCCCCCCTCCCCCGTTTAGAAAATTAATTAAATTATCAGCGTTGGCAGCAGCAGCAGCTGTTCAGTGTGCTCTTCCCCATCCAGCTCCTGGCCTCTTCCTGGCCCCTCCCAATAGGGTCTCCCAGAGCAGCGCAGCCAGATGACATCATCCAGCTGCGTCACCCTGAGAGGCCCCGTTGGGAGGGACCAGGAAGAGGCCAGGAGCTGGATGGGGACGAGCGCACCGGAGCAGCTGCTGCCGCTCCTAAGTCACTGCCACCACCTGCTCCAGCTATAAGGTAAGGGGGTTGGGGGCTCCTGGGTTGGGGGTTCTCGCTGTGCCCTCTACATTGCCATGTGGTGGGGGGGTTGCCTGCTGTGCCCTCTGCATTGCCATGTGTTTGTGTTGGGGGGGTTGCCTGCTGTGTGCTCTGCATTGCCATGTGTTTGTGTTGGGGGGGGTTGCCTGCTGTGCCCTCTGCTTTGCCATGTGTTTTAGGGGGTGGGTTAGGAGTTGTGCCCTCTGCTTTGCCATGTGTTTTTTGGGGGGCTGTTTAGGAGCTGTGCCTTCTGCTTTGCCATGTGTTTTGGGGGGGCTGTTTAGGAGCTGTGCCTTCTGCTTTGCCATGTGTTTTGGGGTGTGGGTTAGGAGCTGTGCCCTCTGTTTTGCCATGTGTTTTAAGGGGTGGGTTAGGAGCTGTGCCCTCTGCTTTGCCATGTGTTTTAGGGGGTGGGTTAGGAGCTGTGCCCTCTGCTTTGCCATGTGTTTTGGGGGGGTGTTTAGGAGCTGTGCCCTCTGCTTTGCCATGTGTTTTGGGGGGTGAGTTAGGAGCTGTGCCCTCTGTTTTGCCATGTGTTGGGGGGGGTTACCTGATGTTTGAAATACCCGTACACAGAAAAAATTATAAGCAGATTTTTTATTCATTGGTACAAGGAAATGGATCGCCATCTGACAGTTTAAATTTTACTAGACTTGTTTTGTAACTTTATTGGGTTGCAGAATTTTCAATTTTGGGTCGCAGAATTTTGGAAAAAAAATTGCAGAAGAATCAGGGCCCTGGTTATGATATATACATCCAATTCTGTACAAGTGGAGACATACACTTGTATGTCTCCCATTGGATACAGTGGTACAACTAGTAGTGCTTTAGAAAAAATTAGTAGTAGTAGTAGTAGCAGTTGAGGATTTGTACCAAAACAGTGCTATATGCTAGGGCTGAAACTCGTTGCTTGAGTATCTCCAGTTTTAGCTGAGAATGAGGTTTTTCCCATCTCATTCACTAAATGAGATGAGATGCGAAAAGACCCCATTCTCATTGAGAACTAGATTCTGATATCCTTATTGAACCAATGCAATGACTGCTGTTCTGCCGATTTCTGATCCAGGAAATCCTTATTAAGCAAGTAGTTCTGTAATGAATACAAAAGGATTCTGGTGTGAATTAGGCCACATTTACATGGACGCCACCCACCCACGAACACCCGGAAACACCCATTGGATGGGTGGGAGAGCATCCATGTAAATGTCCACGAGTAGGTGGGGGCGTGTTCACGACCCACCCACCAACACCCGCCAACACCCACGGAGCAGCCTCGAGGGAGCCGGCACCCTCCGTGGGTGAAGGTGGGTGGAGATGGGTGTTTAACACCTGAGCATCCATGTAAAAGTGAAAACACCCATACCCATGCAGACTGGACCAGCAGAGCCCCACTGCGCTGGCACCATGGGGCACGCACGCGCCGTCATGCAGACACGCCCATGGGGGGGGACACCGGACATCTGGCCGGGAGTCTGTAAAGGAGGGAGGAACCAAGGCACACGCGCGCGGGCTCCAACAATGGCGACCAGGAAGGCCCATGAGAAGGCCATGGGGGGATGGCACTTCCTTCGCTCTCCCCACCACCATCACCTCTGTGCTGTCATTTCCTCTGTCCGGGGACATGGAATTGAGGTCCAGATGCAGGTAACGGGTAAAGGGTAGGGCCCAGCTTTTTGGAAGGGGGTCACATGCCTACGGACATGGGTGTGGGACCGGCGCTGCCCAGCGTTCGGCTGCCTGGGCAACTGTGCGGTGGCAGATGGTGTCCCTGTTCCCCTCAGAGCTTCATGGGACTGCCCCTCCCTGGGCACGTAGGTATGGGGGGCACTGGCCCAGCCCTGTGCACTGGTGCAGGGACACAGCAGAGCCCAGTAGGGCGCGGCATCAGACAGACACCCACCTCGCCCATAGCACGAGCACTGCCCTCCTGAGGTTTGCTGCCCTCCGCCGCCATGCCCTCAGGAGGACAGACCGGCGACCCTGCAGACGGAACAGGGTAATCTGCTGGAGCAGCATGCACAGCAGCAGGAGGCCCATACCCAGGAGGTGCGGTAGAGCAGCCCTGGGCTGTGGGTCCTCGTCCCCCAGCAGCATGCTGCTGCCCACTCCCTGCCACACTCCGCTGGCACATGCTGTCAGGGCTGTGCGCTCTGCTATTCAGCCAGTGCCCATGGCCCACTCTCCCCTGGTATCATGGGAGGTCCTCCATGTTCACCCAGCCCGGGGGCACTGTTCTCTGTGTGCTGCATGATCCCGTGCTATAGCCCCACCGCCCCACGCCCGACCAGCCGCAGCATTTCCCTTATGTACTGTGTAGGCCAGTGAGGGCAGGACAGCGGTTGGTGCTGCGCAGGTGGTGTGCTAGGTAGCAAGTGGGTGCCGGGTTCGGCTGAGCATCCCTGCAAGCGGGCTTGCCACATGCCCACCGGGTGGGATGGGACCGCGCGCACCCCAAGGCACCCCTGCCTCCGCAACCACACTACAGTCCCCCCAGTCTGGGTCTGCCTTTGCAAGCTGCAGCAGTGCATGCTGTGGATACAGTGCCTTTCTCAGCTCCATGCCCTGACACTGTGCCCAGCCATGGCCCCCTTTCATCTCTTGGCACCTGTTCTGCATCCCTTCCGCTTTGTATGTGGGTTGCGGTGCCCTGTCCACAGCAGGCCTGCCTATCTCTGGCATGCAAGGCCGCCAGTGGACGAGGGTATCTGCTCAGTCTGTGCTCATCCCAGTTGTGGCAGCCCTCTGTTTCCTGCCTGTTGATTCACCAGAGTGGGCCCCTCTGCTGCCATGGTCGGTCATTCTGGGGGGCCCTCAGTCGGGGATGTCGGGGAGGGTTGGTCCAATGTGCAACTGTTGGTGAGTGACCCACTGTCAGGGGGGATGGCTTCCGGCTCCTATCACGGTACATGTGGATGATGGGTCACCAAATTGGGGCCCCGGCATGCTGGGCCCGTTCCCTAGAGCTTGCCTTCACCCCTCTGTGCCAGCCTTCTTGAGGGCACCCACTCACCGTTGTCATGCCGTGGACCACTGCAGAGGTAACGGCGGCTTGCCTGCTGACAGAGATACCCAGGTACGGCCTCGCCTTGCTGTCAGGGGGCCCCCCTGTTGCTGCCCTGTACACCGGCAGCCTCCTGCATGCACACAGCATCCCGCTCGCACCCTCATTCATGGGACCTGGCCTTGCTGGGCTCCGATGTTGGTGGGCCGCTCCGGACCAGGGACCCGTCCACTGCGGAGCTCGCCGCCCTTCTATCAGTGAGGGACCTTCCAGCTGTGTGGGCTGCGGCTGCAGGTGTGGATCTGCTCCTTCCGCGTTACCTGGTGGATGCTCATATGCGCTCCCAAAGCTTCCAAAGGGGCCTGTTCGCCTGGGAGGGTCTAATGCCAGGGTTGCCACCCCGGGAGTGCTCACCGGACCATCCATGAGCAGCCCCTCACCAGCACCCGCTTGCTGCCACCCCGGTGCCCAAAACAGTACATTCCCGCCCCCCACACCATGCCTCTGATCGGGCTGTGCACTGCCATCTGCATCACTGCTGGCTAACGCCTGGAGTCCCTAGTCCCCATTGCCCCCTCTGTGTGACCGCTGCCCCTTCCCACCGGGGCTGCCAAAGTGCCCTCGCCCACCCTGCACAACATCTCCTGTGACCTCCTGTTGTGCCTCTCATGCCTGGCCGTGGGTGCCCCTGAGTCCCTATGCTCTGCCTCTCTGTCCTTGGGGGCCCACTTTCCCCCGGCACCAATAAAATGCTGTTATGTGATGTTTTGTCCTGCCTTGTCTCTGTTGCTGCTGTGGTGACTGGGTGACCCTTCCCCTTTGGCAGCCCTCCTGCCCCCATCCATGTGGTTGTGTGCAGGGGGTGTGCTTGGGATATACTGGTGGGCTCCGGGCCTGTGGGGTGGGTGCCAGCTGTGAGGTGTGTGTTCCACTGGCAGCATCCCTGCTGGGTGCTGCTACCTGGGGTTCCTCCTGGGGTGGTATTGGTGGTCGGCGGTTAGCCAGGCACCCTCTGGCCTCGCCCATGCATTGGTGTGGCTCTGCCCCTCCCCTCCTCTCCCCTCTGCTGTTGCCCTCTGTTGGTGTGGGCCGGCTGTGGTGGTGGCAATGGATGGGCGATGGCACCATGGGCGCTGGGTGGCTGAGCGTGAGTAGGGGTTGCTATGGACCCAGCCTTTGGCCTGACTGATCCCCCTTCATGCAGGGGCCAGGGTGCTCCTCGGGGGGGTGGCTGGCAGTGTGTGGGGTGTGCCCCTGGTGCTGTTGCTTCCCCCAGCCCTCCCAGGACCCGTTGGTGCATGTGTTCCCTATAGCCCTGTCCCTTCTCTCCTGCACTTACTGTAGACATGCTGCTGGCGATCCTGTGCCTGGGCATGATGGTGCTGCAGCTGGAGCATGCAGCGTGGGACATGCGGGAGGTGGGGTGGCTGTTCAATGGCATCTGTGAGTGTGCTGGCTCTTTGTTGGGGCCTGTGCCTGTGTCCCTCTCTGGGGGGTTCTGTTCCTTGGTGCCCGGGGCCAGCTCTGATGGCTGTCTCCTCTCCCTCTGTCCAATACAGTGCAAGCCATGATCACTGGGTGGATCCAGGAGCAGGGGGAGTTGTTGGAGCTCCTCCTGCACGTCCTGGAGTGGCTGCACCGGCTGGACTGTGCGCAGGCCGAGCGCTGGTGCCATGAGCGTGGTCGCTGGCCCTATTGATGGGGTGTTGTCCCGGGTCTGCTGCGGCTGGCGCTGCCCCCCCTTCTGTTGCCCCCTCCCTGCCCTGTGGTTGTTGCCCCCTGTTGCTTATTCCCTCTTTTGATTAAAGGCTTTTGTGTTCCTTCCCGGTGTGTCCGTGTTGTGCTTTGCTTTGACCTCTCCCCTTGTGCGGGTGCCTCTGGGGGAATGCGGGTGTGTGTGTGTGCCTGTGTTGTGTGGGTGCCTTCCCCCCCTTGCTCCCCCTGGGTCGTGTTCCCGTCTCTGTGTGCTTCTGTTGCCTGCAGTGTGTGTGCTACTCTGCTGTGTTTTGGGGGGGTGCTGGCGCCGGGCTGTCTCGGCTCCGTGCTGGGGATGTGTGGAGCTGGCTCCTTTGTATCAGCTGTCATTCCATCTCCCTCCCACCCTGCCCATGCAGATCCTGGTGGCTCAGGGGCAGGGCTGCATTGCATGGTTTTTTTTGTCCTGTTGGCCATGTTGTGCCATCGCTGTGCTGGGCGGGGCTTCCCTGCCAGTCCTGACTGTCTGTGTACTTGCACAGGTGTTTGCCGGGTGTTCCACAGGATGGGTGTTTGGCCGCTGGGTGTTTGGGGGCCCATCCCCTTTTCTTCCCACCCCCACCCACCCCCACGGCACTGTCCATGTAAATGTCTCCCTGCTCGACGACGCCGGGTGTTCACTGGGTGTGCTCACCCACCTGTCCACACCCATCTCCACCCATCAGCGCTGCTGCGCCATCCGTGTAAAAAAGGCCTTAGTTTTTACAGTTCCTGGTTCTAATGACTTGATAATTTCATTTTTTCATTTCAACTTTAATTTATACCCTGCCTTTCTCACCAAAGCTACTCAAGGCGGCTTACACAATAAATAAAGCAATAACCAGGTTCCATCCCACACAGGAGAGGCCCAGACAGTCATATAATACATTCACTGTCATCCATGCCTTCATCACCTCGAGGATGGATTACTGCAACACGCTCTACGTAAGGCTACCCAAGAAGCTGGTCCGGAGGCTGCAGTTGGTGCAGAATGTTGCGGCCCGTCTCCTTACGGGGGTGGGTTTCAGGGAGCACATGACACCAGTGCTCCGGGCTCTGCACTGGCTGCCTATAAAGTACCGGGCCAGGTTCAAGGTGCTGGTTTTAACCTTTAAAGCCCTTCACGGCCTGGGCCATGCTTATCTGTGGGACCACCTCACTCCCCATGTGCCTGTGCGACCCTTGAGATCGTCTGTGGGAGCCTTTTTGGTGGTTCCCCGGGTGAGGTGGGTGGCCACCGACGTTAGATGTTTTTCAGTGGCCGCCCCTGTGCTGTGGAATTTGCTCCCAGAGGAGGCTCAGTTGGCTCCCACTCTCCTGCTGTTTTGGCATGTATGTAAGACCTGGCTGTTCCATCAGGCTTTTGGCGAGGGGTAGGGGTGGGGTGGGGGTTTCCCCACATATTGTATTTTTAAATTGTTTTAAAATTTTTGTATTGTTTTTATTGAATGTTGTTCACTGCCCCAGGCTGCCCTGAGGACAGGAGGGGCAGGATATAAATTTTAAATAAATAAATAAATAAATAAAATAATCATAATACATAATAATCATAATACATCAATCTGGGTTATATTCTACTTTGGGAAACCCAGCACAAAACCCTTCCCTCTAACTCACAATAACAATTCATTTGCAATACAATATGTTAGCTACCTTCAACAGGTATGAAGACCCCCTTAGACCCACCTTAGGCCCCCTGCTCTCACCAGGGAATACCCGACACTCCTACATGCTGCCTCCTGCTGCCACCAGGAGACAATCACTGACTCCACCCCTCTCTCACCGAGGACATATGGCTACCCTCTAACTTCTTACCGGTACAACTCCACATATCTAAACAGAACTTACATTCCCCAGACAGTCTCCCCCACCCCCCGGCCAACATCCCGGCCCAACCGAAGGGCACAATCAAAGGGTAAACCCCTTTGATCGTGCCCCTTTGAGCCATGCCCCCAACACACACCCCTGGCTGCCCCCAATGTTAAGGGGGGTGGCCAGGAAGACATGGTCCCGCCCCCGCAAGGGTGGGAGGGAAGAGAGGGCAGTTCCAAGGCCTTTCGCCGGCCAGAGTGCAATTCCCCGCCCACAGTAGCATTTCGTGGTCCCTGCTGACATCACTGGGGTGGGGAGGGATAATCTTCCATGCTCTCCTGACCGCCCCATTGCCTCCAAACACCTGGATCCGCTCCAAGCACAACAAACAGTGGGTCCTACAGCAGATCCGACAAAAGCAGTGGCTGCAATGGTATCAGTGTCTGTCTGGCAGAAGGGCCCCCGGCACCCCCGCTCAGCAAACGGCCCCAGCCAACGGATGACACCCTTTAGGTGTCGCCTGAGGGTTGGCGCCCACAGGGCCCCACCCTTGGAGTTATTACCTGGGAAAGGGGAGGGAAAAGCAGAGTGACAACAGGCAGAAAATCTGGCAGAAAAGTCTGACAGAAAAATAAAGCAAAAATACTTAACTTGTAAAGACATATGTTTGTATATGCCATGTTATTCCAGAGAACCTCTGAAAATAAATTAACTTCATTTAATCTTGTTTTTATTTTTAGCCTTACAGAAAGATGCCATTGTTTTTCAAGATTCATTCAACCAGACATTTTGTATTCTCTTTAAATTTCACTATTATAGAAAACCTGTTCTGTTAATTCCTTAAAAAGTCCAGAATATGGAGTAGATTTTAATTAAAAAAGAAAAAAGGAAATTAAATGCAAAAATAGAAATAATCATGTGTTTGTTAATGTTCTATATATATTGAGGAAAACATTCATTAGTAGTGATTATTTCTTTAAGTAAATATATTTCCTTTAGCAACTGACTCAATGGAATTCTTTATTTGTTTACATGTTATACACAACCAGTCCGTAAAATTCACAAACACGCACATTCTTCAGGAGAGATTTTTGATCTGCAGTTTGATCACAAGCAGTCTCATTTCAAATATCTGCAATTCATAACTCACACTTTACTGGTTCTGTAGATAAGTCAGTACTTGTTGATTTATGTAGCTGAATTAATACAGCATCGATTGAAAGCTGAGCAAGTTCAGCAATGAAACAATTTCAGTACATTATTACAAAACAATGATGCATTTTTAGTTTTCAGTTTCTCACACATGCCTACATGGAAAAACAAGAAAGGGGGAAAAATAAAAACAGAGATGCTGTTTTGCTTTTTGCTTTGCAGTCTCATAACCTCACTACCTCATTGCAGTTTCGTATCCTCTAAAGGTCACTTCTTTGCTCAGTATATATCATCTTGGCAATCCCCCTCCTCCCATTTGGGCTTTAAATTTGGGTTTATCTTGAAGCTACCAGGAGGCCAGAATTCAGATCTTGGTAGACATTTGAGCTAAAGAGGCAAGTGCAGGAGAAAGCAGGCAGCTCACCTAAGTTTGATTTCAGCTAATAGTTATTAGCAAAAAAGAAGGTAGAAATACAGAAATGACAGGCAGGAGGCAAAATTATTTGGATATGTATCATCTTGGCATTAGTGATTGCTTCAGCAATCTCCTTTCTGAGTTTTAGAAAGCAAAGCACTTGCATGGTTCGTTCAGAGGTCAAATGACTGAAGATACTATGCAACTTTTCCAGTCACTGAGAAATTAAGAATTTCAAGTTTCATCTTACTGTTTTCTCCCAGTGGGTGGTTTTAGACGGACATGGAGCCTGTCTGCCCCCAGAGCTACTCCAGGGACTCCCCTCATCTGCCTGCTTCCAGTTCCACCTGGGTCCGTAACAGGTAGACCGTCAGTTTCCTTGGGCTGCAGTCTGCCTGAAGCACACAAAACCATCCCCCTCTAGACACACACCATAGAGTTTCAGGTGCTCACCTGACCCTCTAGGTTGGCACCCACAAGTTCGTAGGGCTGAATGGGGCAAGAGATGGTCGGACATGGAGCTGCAACACGGGTCCGCCCAACAGACAGACAGCAGCTTCATGTTTGGCTGTTGCCCTGGGTTTGGCCGGCGGTGGCTCACTCTGTGTGGCGCACTCTAGGATGATCTGAAGCACCGCAGGCAGGGCTGCTCTGCTTGCACATCTGGCTGCCACCCTTTGCACAGACTGACAACCCCAGGGGCTGAAGCAGGCTGGCACAGGCAGAAGTGGAGCTGCTGTCCATCTGTTTACACCCATTCTCTTGTTAACATGGGTAGCCACATGAAAACCACGACTGCTTACTGCAGTTCGTAAAACTCCACAGTTAGCCATTTGTACAAATCCTAATCTTATCTTATACTTCATGTAATAAATTAATGTCACCCTTACATGGAATCATAGGGTTGGAAGGTACCTCAAGGGTCATTAGGGCTAAAACCTTGGTCTCAGATACAATATCCTTTACCTAACATCAATGACATATCTGACATATCTTTGCAGCCCTCATCCCCTCCAGGTGAGCAGGGCTCCACCCCCAGAAGCCCCAGCAGCCTTTGCAGCCCTCATCCCCTCCAGGTGAGCAGGGCTCCACCCCCAGAAGCCCCAG
>QEPC01002018.1:123753-149925 GCA_003113815.1 Sphenodon punctatus
TTCTGGGGCCAAGTTACAGGCAGGGAGGGCTGTGGCCAAGATCCAGAAGCTGCCACTCCAGCCCCAGGACCCACCATGATGGGTCCGGGGCCATCATTCCTCACACATTCCGATGTCATTCCACTGCATCAAGACGCAGCCACTCCAGCCCCAGGACCCATCATCAGGGTTCTGGACCCAAGTTACAGGCAAGGAGGTCTGAGTCTGTGGCCAATATGTATCTAGAAGCTGCCACTCTTGCCCCAGGACCCACTGTGATGGGTCCGGTTCCATCATTCCTTGCACAGAGAACCAATTTCCATTAACTACATCAAGAAGCAGCCACTCCAGTCCCAGGACCCACCGTCAGGGGGTCCAAGTATGTGCCCTGCTGGGCTGCCCTTGTATAGCTCCAACTGTAAAGCACTGTTAAACCTCTCAGGCTGCTGCCTTGGATATTAAACTACTCCACAACAAAACCCCACTCCCAAATCCCCTGGATAAGCAACCCCCAAGTCTTCTGTCACATAAGCAGCAATGCATCTTGCTGTGGAAGATTTTCTCCTGGAGATCCCTTGGGGTATTGTGAACTTTCCAATCAAGTACTGAGAGAAAGAGAAACTCAGTCACCTCTTCCTCCAGGTACGTCATGTATCTTTCATTATCTGTGAGGGCCTTGAAGACAGAATGGTGCTTGCCTATCTATTAGGATCGACTGACATATGTTCAACTGATGTTCACATAGAACCCTTCTCCACTTCGGCCTTCAATGTTCTCCAGCCCCAGGACCCACCATCAGGGTTCTGAGGCCTATGTTACTGGCAGGGAGGGATGTGTCCAATATCAACATGCTGCCACTCTTCTAGCCCTAGGACCCACTGTGATGGATCTGGGGCCGTCATTCCACTCACAGTGCTCTGTCAATCCTGCTGCTGCTGCTGTCTGCTGTGCCACGGGTACTGTGCCCTGGCAATCCAATGTCTGCCACTGCTGCCAATGCCTCCTATGCTGTCTGTGCCATGGGTTCTGCACCAGCAACCCAATGTCTGCTGCTGCTGCTGCTGCTGCTATTGCACCGCAGCCATTTTCTCTTCAATCTTGTAGACTGCAAGAGCTCAGATGAGTGTTCCGGCAGGCAGGGGCTGGGTGAACATTACAATGGGGTGGAATGGGAGATCCTGTACCCAACTACCTTTCGATCGGCTGCGGGAAACAGAGGCTATCGGCGATCGCCCATCCCTTTGCAACAACACTCACCTATCTCTTAGGATCGACTGTCCGTGTTCGCACAGCCCTACAGATGACATTCCGAATCATCTCCACTTTGCAGATTTGACCGATGGTGCACGCATATCCAGTTGTGCAACCTGCATTCAATGCTGAGTTCCTTGATGATTCCTGCAGTGATGGCATATGCTTGCCTTCTGACAATTTGGAGTTCACCCTGGATGATCTCAATCCTAAAAGAATCTTAAACTTCTCCGACAGTCCAGGATCCTTGTTCTGTGGCTTTGCCATGGGTTATCCCAAAAGTGCAAGGGAACTTCAACCATATCCAACCAGCAGGCCCCTGCCCCTCCCCCCTTACCCCTGTCCCCTCATGAAACGGAGGCTATCGGCAATTGCCTGTCCCTTCACAACAACACTCGCCTATCTCTTAGGATTGACTGTCTAAGAGATCCTTGACCTATATGCTATCCGTGCCAAGGGTTCTGTACCATGGCCACCAATGTCTGCTTCTTCCAATGCCAATGGCCCCCAGGCCAGGCCTATATGCTGTCTGTGCCATGATGCCATGGCATAAAGAAACAGCTGCTGCTTCCAGGCCTATATGCTGTCTGTGGCAAGGGTTCTGTACCTCAGGTTGCCACAAAGCTCAAAGCCTCCTCAGCCCACCTTCCTGCCTCTCATGCCAAGGTGCCTGTCTGCCCGCCCAGGTTGCTTCCAAGAGAGAGAGAGAGAGATAAGAGAGAAAGTCCACCCACTGCTTGAAGGAGAGACAGACATGATCCCACCCATGCTGTCACCTGCACTATATGGCCAGAGAGCGCAAGAGAGAGAGGTTCCCAGCTAGAACAAGGAAGATGGAGGTTAGAGGGGGAGAGGTAGGTATATCCGCTGGCTTCTACCTGCCAGAACCAGAAAGAACTCCCATCTGTGCTCATGCACCCCAATGCCCATTGCCCACATCCAGCACACAGCAAACCTACCGTAATGAGATGGAATATAACACACAATGTTTTATATGTGCCTGCCTGCCTGCCTGTGTGCATTCCTATACCTGCTGCTACCACCAACTTCAGCACATAGGGATAAAAGATTGGACGGCTCACACAAAGCTCGTAAAAAGAAATACAACTTTTATTAAAACTATTTACATAACAATAAAACAACAACAACATTCTAAAAACAAAAGCAAACATTCAAAGGAAACATAAATGAAACTAAGATTCTCTGGGCCTGTTTGGGGGAAATGCAACAGCCATTGGGATGCAGCACAGAACTGAGGGCCGGTCACCTGGGACTCTGGCAGCTCGTAGCTGTGGGAGACAACAAATTTCAGGGCCCCTTCCATGTCCCGATGCCAACTGGATCCCACCTGGTGGTACATTTGCAGGCGGTCCATCTCGGCGGAGACACACTGCTCATACACCTCCACCTTCTGCCTCTCCACCTGGACCGCCTACAACTGCTCCACCAGGCATTTTTCCATGGTGGCTGCAGACTGCTGGACCTCGGTCATGAAGTCCTGGGTGGGCTGCCGCAACTGGGCCTGAAAGGTCTTGGCCTCTGAATTCTCCCATGGGCCGGGGGTCTCCACATCAGGGCTGAGGGGGGGAAGGGCGTACATGCCTTTGTTTGTGGGTTGCCTTCCCACCCTTCTTCTGGCACTAAGGCTCCTCGACCACACCAGACTCATCTCCCTGCCACCTCACTGTCATACCATGGGTGCGCTCACTGTGGGAGATGAGCCCTGAAGTGGTCCCCTCCTTCTGCTGCCGCAATCTTTTCTTGCAGTGCTAAAAAGACCAGAAAAAGATAGGAACATAAGAAGTGCCATACTGTGTCAGACCAATGGACTGTCATTCAAGCCCTGCCTGCATTCTGTCTCCACAAGTGGGTGGACTGGGTGGCCAATCTCTCTCTGCAGGGGACTTCCATTCCTAACAGGTCGGGTCATAGGGCAATTCATTCCCTGTTGTTCCAGTCCCCGTGCCATACCTTGCATGTGGCGAATTCGTTGCTCTTGTCAAAAAACCTCCAGACATCCGACTTCTGGTGCCAAATGTCTGGGGGTGTCATTGGCAGTGACGATGGCAACCTCTGCCTAGGGGTCCTCCTCCTGGTCATGGAAGCAGCGCTGGGGACGGCATCCGATTCCTGTCTGAAATGGGAACACATTAAGAACACCAAAGTAATATTATGCATTTATGATGATGATGATGATGCCTCTAGTCCTCCCTCCTTGGGGTGCTAGGGATTGCAACTAGAAAGCACATGCAAATCCTGCCCTCCTGGGGGTGCCAGGGGATGCTAGGGATTGCAACTAGAAAGGCCCTGGCTGACATGTACAAATCCTGCCCTCCTTGGGGTTGTAGGGGATGCTAGGGATTGCAGCTAGAAAGGCCCTGGCTGGCACGTGCAAATCCTGCCCTTATTTGTGGGTGCATAGGGAATGGGATGGCAAGTGGAGACCCTTGCTAGCCTGGCACATGTTTGGGTGGGGGTGCTGCTCATGCCAGAGCCCCCACACTACAGTACCCTCTCTCTCTGTGGCAGACATCCACTGCCACCTGCTGATGCCCACTGTTTGTGCCTGACTGATGCCCACCACCCATGCACCCACCCGCATGCCATTGAGTTTGCTCTAATGAATAGAGCCTTTCTTGTCCTCAAAGTTAAAAAAAAAGTTTACAAACCTGGCAGCACCTCCTGAGCCAAGGACCCGGACACCACCACCTGAGGTGTAGTAGGGGCAGTGCCAGCGACCACCTCCTCCTCCTCCTCCTCCTCCTCCTCCTCAAGCCACAAGTTGGCCCCCAGCCGCTGAATAAGAACTGCAGCCTTCTTAATTTTTTTTTAAACAATTACCCCACCCGCAGCTAAAACAGTCACCCACAACACACACCAACACTCACCAACCACAACCACAACAACAACAACAACACAGACAAACCCAACCCAAACACAGTCAAAACACACAAACCGAACAGTCACCCAGTCAAACACACACTCACTTGCCACACAGCTCCGCACACACTCAAATTTCCGGTTTCCAGCGCCATTATGGCTTCATTGCTCCCGCGATAATTTTTTTCGAATGGCCGTACCCGAACCGAACGGCCGAACCAAATGGCCGAACCGAATGACCGAACCCGGCTAACGAACCAAACAGCCGAACCGAACGCAGCCGAACTGAACAGCCGAACCCAAACTGCGATCTGTTCGCCCATCCCTATGATTTGAAGCTTTTATTTTACTTGAGCACAATTACTACTGTGCATAAAGTAGGCTCAGAAACAAGAAAGCATATATACAAGTAACCTATATATTATGTTTTTAAATCTCATGTTTTGTTGTTTTAGAGAAGGGGTTGACTCATAAAGGTTTAGATATGTGTAGCAGACAAGGGGCGAAGTGGGTGGAGCCATGGCTATCTCTCCTTCTATAGTCTCTGTGATACCATGTGGTGCTGGAGCAGTAAACTGAGTGTATATATGTGTTCCCAATGGACAGCTAGACAGGGGAGTGGTTCTTTATGCCCTTCCTTCACTGAACATCCAAAGAAGGTCCAGACTAAATCTGACCCTAATTAATTTAACTTCAAAAACTCTATCTGAGGTAGGAAACCATTATTACACTCACTTTAAAGAGAGACAGGGAGGTTAATGATTTGCCCTGGCAGAATCCAGAAGCATCTGGTCTGGTCTGTAGACAACTTTCCCCAAATGGGAAAGCTAGCAAGAACAGAGTTCAGCATTAAATTTGAGGTTGCAATGTTTGGGGTAAATGTTTTTATTTTCTTCAGTTGTCCCACTGTGCTGGTTCAGAAAACAGAAGGGAATTTCTCCAAACATTACATTATCACTACGCTCATTAGACATGTATTTGGTTCTCAAAGTTAAGAGGACAGTGTTGGGTCTCCTCACTTTCCTTTTAAGAACTACCACAAGGTGATATGCCAAATTAGCAAAGATAATGATTGCTAGGGCTTGTAAGCACAATCCCAAACACTACTGCTTTGCGCATGTGCACAGTGTACAGATATTTAAATAAATGACTCTCAGGTACCTCTGACATTGTAAAATGAATCACCATTTATTTAATCTACCAGGCCTGCAGGAATGAAAATTTCCATGTAAGAAAAATAATCCATAAACATGGTTCATAAATTTCACTTACTCATTATGTCTTATTAAATCTTTATGGAAAATTATCTTGGCACAAAGAGGGCAAGGTTAAACACAAGCTAGAATCAAAATATCCACTCTTCATAGTGCTTGGTGATTGGTTTACTAACTCACCCACATGGACTATTCCCTCTCTTTAGTGTATTACCCAGAGTTTCAACTCACTCTCTCTCTCTCTCTTAGACTCTAAGGCCGCTTTTATACGAGGTGCCTCCTGAGTCCCACGTTGAAAGAAAAGCCGCATGGGGGGGTGGGGGAGTGCCGGAAGTGATGTGCACACTTCACTTCCAGCAGCATGGGGAGCATGTAAACACCCCACCCCGTGCAGCTTTTCTCTAAACGCGGGACTCAGGAGGCGCTTTTCAGTGCCTGGTATAAAAGCAGCCTTAGAGTTGGGAAATTCCCAAGGATCATCTAGTCCAACTCCCTGCTTGGATGCACAGTGACTGCAGCTACACGATTCCACTTTTGAGTCACAAAATTAACTATATAGGTTGCAAAAATCTGATAGATTTATTTATTTTGGAAATTGATCTAGATCCCCATTAGTGACATTTGTACTAAGTAGCATTTTTATCCTCTCAATCACTTTCTTCATTTAATGGTTTACATCAGCAAGTATTTCATCCCCCATTCTGCCTCTGAATCTTCCCCACTTCTTAATGTTACCATCTCTTGTTTTTCTTTACCAAGTAATCCATTCTATCTGGGCTACACAGATTGTTCAGAGATAAGTTTCCTCCTAATGTTAGTATGGCAGTGGGTGTATCTACATGTTATGTTAACCATAGGGGAAATCAAGCTCATGGTAATAACTGTGGGTGACCTTGTACATACATTAACCACAAGGGAAATCAGCCCATAGTATGTACTTGTGCAGCAGTATAAACAAACATTCATGCTGTCGCATACTTATTTTGCCACCCTATATATAGACTCTGACCAACGGGGGACGGGGGGGAGCCCATCAGGTGGCCACATAATTAGATGAGGCCTGAAAGCCCTACAAGTGAAATTGACAAGGCAAAACTTCTTGCTGTAAAGTGAAGTTCCACTATGGTGAAATATGACTCAGCAAAGTCTGACGGTTCAGATTGACTTGGCAAAGCCCCTCTGGAATGGAGGTGAACATTCTTTGCATGTCATGCTTTTGGCTGCTCTGTCAGTCTCCTGATGAGTTTCCCAGTTTTGCTCTGGACAATAAGCCCCCTCAAATTCATGTTGCTCCATGGTTAGATCTCAGGTTTGATTGAACAAATATAATGCTTGCATCTGTGTTAGGCAGGTGGAACAATGGAAGAATTCAATTTAGAGGCATCCTGTAATGTCATCCCATGGCAGAGCAGTTTGAAAAAACATTCAAACTGCTCAGGCTGCCACCTTCTTAGCTCTGCCCACCTGCCCCTTGGGTGGCAGCATAAATAGTGATCTATTAATGCTGAAACTCGGTCCTCAGTTTTCCTCAGGAAACACCAAGAACTGATGCCATATCATACACTTTATTAAGGCTATCCGCCATATTAGCAAAATATAACTGACAATAATAAAACAGGCATATAATCCAAAATACACCAATCTCAATCATAAAACAACAAAAAGTCATCAATTCAGAGAACATTCTAAACGCATGGCATTAATGAGACAAAACTGAAGCTCCAATAATTATATCAAGCCAATTAATCAATTTTAGAGCAAATCAGTCTCAATCATAGAAGGGCAGATTTGGCAGACAAAAATCACACCAATTCATATAGTCTTCCTTAAATGAAATGCTAGTAACAGGTACAAAGCTACAGCTTTAGCAGTTTCAGGGTTTCTAGGTATCAGCAAAAAGGAAATTCGTTGTTCATACGAGACAAAAACTTTGTCTGCATAAAGTGGAGTCAACCAACATTCCCTTAAATCCTGTTAATGTGGACAAGAGAATATCTGTCGTCGCACCCCCCCAAAGAAGATGAGGACATCTTTATGGGTTTAAACAGCTGCACTCTTTATTAATAACCAAAAAGGGGGAAGGGGTATCCCTCCTGCTTCCCCCTTTGAACTGGGGTCCTATCTACTGTTCCTAACTGTTACCCGGACCACAGGAGGTTCCCATCCCGCATCCGGCACTATCCGGCCTGCCTGTCGCCCTTCTTTCCCACATCTTTGGGTTAAGCTCGAGGGGAATCCTCCTGTGCCCTACCTTACCCAACTTCATTAACTTACCCTTTACCCCGACCACCAGGTTTCCCCAGGCCAGAGCGGGTTGTTCGTACCTACCCCCTTTTGCCCCTGGAGGCGGGGGTTTAAACAACAAGAGTGAGGACACCGTAACCTACTGTTTGGTACATGGTCTGCCCAGTGGGTCTGGACGCTTGCCTCTCAGCCTTGGGCTGACCATACAGTGGGCCACTCCGAGCGGCTATGCATGGTCTATGCACATCTCTTAAGGAGATGTTCCTATTCAATACTATACTAACAACTTCAACTTCCAACAATTAGTCTGAACTCAGCCTACCACAAGAGTGCTACAAATCAGCCTACCACCCGCAATTTCGCCTCCTCACCCCTTATTCGAATCAGCAGGCCACTTCGGGAAAGGCAAAAAACCCCTCTCCATTTTGCCAATTTGGCTCAGGGAAAATTCCTTTCCAGTCCTAATGTGCGACCAGTGGTGACTTGGAGTGGTGCCTTTTTATAGGGGCAGGTGGATGGGGGCACTTCCTTCTCCCTGCTACGCACCCAGCCAAACGAGGCGCGCAAGCAGGGAGGGTAAGATGGCGCCTGGGAATCCCGGCTCTCGCGAGTGTCCCGGGCGCCTTGAATTTTGGTTGCCAGGCAACCTCGGCTTCCCGCCCATCCCGCCGGTGGCTGTTCCAAACCCCCCCTTGTCTCCTTTGTTCCAAGGAGGGAGGGGGCACCGTCAAACCCCCCACCGCAGCGAACGCGGAGGGGACTATGTGTTCTAAAGATTCAATTTCAGTGGCTACACAGGGACACAGCCTCTTCCCAAGTGGGAGACCAGCTGATCTACCTCTGGTAACCACAGAGTCAAAAAGTTGAAAACGAGCTAGTGAGGTTGCTCTGCAAAGCTGGTAATCAGAAAGCCAATCAAGATACAGTTCGAGACAAAACTGGACCTTAAGTTTACTGTACCAGGGAGCTATTTTAATGCCAGATAATCTAGTCATTTCCTCCTCTGCGGAGATATCCAAGAGTCTCTGTTATACGGAATCTAGAAATTGGTGCCTAGTTCCAATCACACAGCCCTCAGGAGGGTAACCAATTCTGCAGAGAACTCTTGAGACCTCTCCCCACCAAGGATACTTTCTACCTCTGGCATGATGAGCTTGTTCAATCCAGCACAAAGCTAGTAATCGCTCCAGTTCCAGTTGACACAACTTGGCCCAATAAAATATGGCCCAAACTGAAAGCACACACAGTCCAGTTTCTGCTCACAACATCACTATAGGGGCAGCAAGAGGCAGACCTAGCAGGCCTCTCATAAAATTATTTTGCACCACATCTGTCTGGGACTTATGGATCAAAAAATCTCAGAGCCAAATAACACTTGTGGAATGACTTCAGTCTTATAGATTGTTATCACTGCACCAACTCCTGACGGTTTAAGGGACTTATATAAACACATGATCCCTGCTGTGGTGCTGTTTGCTCTTTTTGTCTTAGTATTTCTGTGAAGAACTGATGCATTCAGTCTCAATTTCCTGAGTTCTGAAGTTCTGAGAAAGGGTCCTGGTACTTTGGAACTCAGCAAACCTTGACTGAGTGCAGGGAAGGGGGCCAGAGGGCAGAGAAGTGGGGGGTCAGAGGCCAGCACTAGAGCCCTGCTGGCCAGGAGGGAATAGGCCAGTGGAGGGCAGCGAAGGGGGGTGGGAACTTAGTGGGTGGCCTAGCAGTGGGGTCAGGGGTGAGTTACTTACCTTTCAAAGGGTCCTGAATATATGGCCTCTTCCCAGTGGTAAATTTGAAAGTAAAAATGAAAATAAAATCTGAGCATGCTCAGAAGGGGCCATTCAGGCCCTTTCTGAGCATGCTCTCTCCTTTTCAAAGATGGAGCTGGCAGTGTCACTATGCCAGCGCCATCTTTAAAAAGGGATGAACATGATCAGAAAGGACTGTTCAGGTCTTTTCTGAGCATGCTCAATTAAAAAAAAAAATTTTCTTTATTTAATACATTTATATCCCATCCCTCCTGCTCCCAGCAGCTCGGGAGAGCTAACATCCATAAAATATAGTACAATATTTTGTACAATACAATAAAATAATACAATACAATACAATATCTAAAAACAAATTAAAATAGGCAATTCAGTAACACAACCAAAAAATATGTGCAAAAAAGCAGAACCCCTTCCCCCAAACCTCCTCTTAGCCGCCCCCCCCCGCAACCAAATGCCTGATGGAAGAGTCACGCCTTGCACTGATGTTGGAAAGTGAGGAGATCTAGGCTGAGATGGACACCCACTGGGAGCAAGTTCAACAACATCAGTGTGACCACTGAGAAGGCCCGCCTGTCAGTCACCACCCATTTATGATGTGAAACCTGCAGGAGCGCAGCCCCTGACAACTGCAGGAGCCACCTAGGAACCCAGGAAGTGAAGTGATCATTCAGGTAGCTAGGGTCCAGGCTGTTTGGGTCTTTATAGGTGTCATGGCTGGCTGCCGGACCCACTCTCAAGGTGCCGGGGGCAGCCGATCCCAGGTGCAGCACAAGGGCCCAGACCTCGCCCGCTGTGGGGCCAGCCTCCCCCCTCCCGGCCTCAGGAACACAAGACATGGGGGGTGCTCAGACCCTGCCACTGCTGGACCCAGTAGAAGGGACTTCCCCCGCCATCACACAGAGCAGGGGGGCGGAGCCAGAACAGCTGCACCGCTCTCTGCGCTTGCAGGCAAATGGGGGGGGTGGCCTGCTCTTTAAACGCTGGCGCTGCTAGACACGCAGCGCCGGTAATCTGTTCCTAGACTGGCCCCCTTTTGCGCGGCTAAGTACCTTGACTATTCGTAATATTTTGAATTGTGTTGTGTGTGGTGTCCCCCTGTTGTTGTTTGTGAGCCTGGTTAAAGGGAGTCTGGTGGGAGGTGTGGGTGCTGGTGTGTGTGTTCCTATTTCCCTTAAGCCTTCCCTTGACTGTTTGGACCTAGAGATTGTGAGGCGCGAAAGGCGGGCGAGTCAGCCCCTTCCTGGGACCTTCTTCCATACCTGCTTGTGTGCAAGGACCCCCCCTTCCCAGATCTTCCCAAGGGACCCCTCCCCTTGCTCCCCCACTGTGGTCACCTCTTCCCTTTCCACCTTGGTGTGCGAGGGGTGTGTTTGGGGGCTAGGGAGCGAGGTGGCACACTCTGGCTCAGATACCTCAGCGCCCTATGATGATAGATGCCTAATCCCTCCGGGATTTAAGGGCTACCACTCTAACCTGACGGGCATCCTTCCTACCTCGAGTGTTTCCCAGGTGATATCCAGAGTGGCCAGACCTCAAGGGGAGAGCGTGTGGGGCTGCGTGTGTGTAAACCACATTCCCTACTATCCCCCACGGGGGTTTTCCCCCTACCCCCGTGACAATAGGTCAAAACCAGCACATTGAATCAGGCCTGGAAGACTATAGGCAGCCATTGCAGAACCTGGAGCACCGGTGTAATGTGCTCCCGACAACGCATCTCAGCAAGCAGACAGGCCACCGCATTCTGCACCAGCTACAGCCTCCAGACCATCACTATGGGCAGCTCCACATTGAGCACGTTACAGTAGTCCAGCCTCGAGGTGACAAATGCATAGTTGACGGTGGCGAGTTCGGAGTCCGAGACATGAACGAAGCTGACTCACCAGAAGTAACTGGCAGAAGGCACTCCTGGCCACAGCCAACACCTGGAGATCCAGGAGCACGCACCAGCTTTGTACTTGAGATGCCAACAAAGGGCAACCCCATCAATGTCAGGCTGCCCCCCCAACCCAGATCACCAGCCCCACCAACAAACATCACCACTGTCTTATCGAGATTCAACTTTACATTGGAGCACATTACACCAGTGCTCCGATCTCTGCACTGGCTGCCAATAGTCTTCTGGGCCCAATTCAAAGTGTTGGTTTTGACCAACATGGGACAGCATGAATGTTTGTTTTGACCTATAAAGCCTTACACGGTCTGGGCCCTACCTATATGCGAAATTGCCTCACTCCCCGGGTTCTGGACCAGCCTCTGCAGTCATCTGGGGACACCCTGTTGGAGGTCCCTCGGGTTTCCCGGGGGGCCATGCAGGACAGGGCGTTCTCGGTGGCCATGCTGCACCTTTGGAACTCCCTCCCGGTGGGGGCCCGTATGGTCCCAGACCTCCCCGGTTTCTGCAGGAATTGTAAGACCGGACTGCCTGGCAGGAGGAGCGGGGAATAAATAAATAAATAAATAAATAAATCGCTTCATTTGGCTAGTCCTCATCCAGTCCCCTACTGGAGCCAAGAACTGGGAAAGCACAGAGACTGCAGGTCCTGGGTCAGATGAAAAAGAGAGGTACACAACTCAGTGTCATCAGCATATTGATGACAACATACCCCCGATCTACGCACAACCTCCCACAGTGACTGCATATACACATTGAACAAGAGGAGGGACAGAATGCAACCATGAGGGACCCCACACAGGAGACCCCTGGGTGTAGAGGAATAATCCCCCAGGACCACTGAGATCTATCTGCTAGGAAGGAATGGAACCACTGCAATACCATACCATCCACACCAGCAAGGTCCCACAGGCAAGTCACCAACACCACATGGTTCACTGTGTCAAAAGCTGATGACAGGTCAAGTCGAATGTCCCTTATCTAGTTCCACTCGTAGATCATCAACTCAGTGCCATAACCTGGGTGTAAGCCTGACTGTGAGGGATCCAGAAAATTGATGTGTCCTAGATGCGCCTGCAGCTGACGGGCCACTACCCATTTAATAACCTTCCTTAAAAAGGGAAGATTAGATACAGGCTGATAACTCGCTGGGGAAATCAACATTAAGAGATGGTTTCTTGAGAAAAGGTCAAATCACCGCCCCTTTAAGTGAGTCTGGAAGCTACCCTCCCCAAGAGATTCATTTATTACCTCCACCAGCAATAGCCCCACCATGTCCCTGCTGGCCTTCACCAGCCAGGAAGGGCATGGGTCCAGTTCACATGTTGTGGCCCTGACAGATCCCAGCACATCCCTGGCATCAGCAGGCATCACCAATTGAAATTAATCCCACATTGACAGACAGGGCATTCCTAACCTCTGGTTCTGCCACTGTACCTGAAAAGGCAGGGTCAAAATCATGTTCAGTGTGAACAATTTTATCAGCAAAGTACACCATAAACATGTCACAGTGGGCCCTGGATGACTGCAGGTCCAGGTGGAGACAGGCTGGACTGACCAGACCCCTCACCACCCAGAAAACCTCTGCCATATGCGACTTTGCAGATGCTATGATAGTAGCAAAGAAACTTTCTTTGCTGCCTGCATAGCCATGGCATAGGACTTTAAAAATAATCTATGCCACAATCAGTCATTTTCAGCACGAGTGCGGTGACATCATCATTCCAGGCATCTCTCTTCACGCTTCAGCCTCCCCAGAGCCTCCATGAACCACGGAACCCTGCAGTGCCAAAGTGCTGGGAACAGCTACCTGGGGGCCACACGATCAATAGTCCCTGCTAACCAGTTATTCCAGAAGGCCACAAGGGTATTGATGGAGTGGTGGCCGAGGTCCATGGGCAATTCCCCCAGAGCATTCTGGAACCCACAAGGTTCTGTCAGTCTCTGAGGGTGGACGATTCTAATCAGTCCTTCACCCCTATCAGTCAGGTAGGCGTGCCAGGACGAGAATCTGAAGGAGGTAATGGTTCGACCATGACAAGAGTGAACTTACAACACCCCCAATCATCGGACCCCTACCTCAAGGTCAGTGCAGAAAAACAAGTCCAGAGTATGCCCCCCCCCCCCATGAGTCAGGCCTACAATCACCTGGGACAGGCCAATGGTTGCCATGGCAGACATAAACTCCAGCTCTGAACCATGCAACCTGGCCTCCTCATGGATGTTGAAATCTCCCAAGACAATAAGTTCTGGAGTCCACAAAACAAACCTCGAAACCAGGGCAGCTAGAGCAGTCAGTGAAACTGCTGGGCAGTGCAGTGCATGGGACACCAGCAGGAATCCCAATCTGTCCTGTGCCAAATCAACCATAAGATGGAGGCCCTCTATCCTGGACTCAGTCTGTACTGAAAACCTCCTAACAGGCAAAACATAATGGCTACACCACCTCCCCAACCCCATCCCTCTGGCCTGGGCTGATGCTGGACAGAGTACCCAGCTGGAATGAGGTTGTCCAAAATCGGCCCCGACAGATCATCCAGTCAGGTCTCAGTAATACAGACAAGGTCAGATGCCCAATCCAGGATCAATTTTCAAATTTATACGATAGGAAGAGCCCACACATCACTCAGAACCCCTCCGGAAGGTATATAACCCCCTGCTATACCCAACACTCCACCCACACTCCACCTTAAGCAGCCCCCTCCCCATGCCAACTCCCCAGCCTCAGAAATTCACTAGTATTTTCCAAGGGTCTGAGGGATGGCCCAAACACTCAGACCACTCATCAGACCCTCAGTGAATACTCACAATTTCCCCCCCTCTACTCTGAACAACCCTAGGAGCTATCTTAGGCTCCTCTGATCTTTAATTTTGGCTCCTGTGTTCTGTTCAGCAAAGCCTCAGCCCCACAGTGAAATGGACAACCCTGGAGCTGCTTTCAGAGTAAAGGTGCAATCCTACTGCTGGCTTATGTTGGCGTCATGCACATTGGTGAGCTGGACAGAGGGTGCTCAAGCGTACATGCACCCCATGGGTGCAGCAAGTTGCATGTGTCAAAGGCGTGATCCACGCTGCTGTGATCCCCCAAGCCCCCACACACCATGGCCTAGGGGGATGGAGCAGGCATGGTTCTTGCTTCATCCCCCAGGCCACGGTATGTGTGGGCTTGGGGGTTGCAGCAGCGCGGGTCACGCCTTTGACCTATGCGGTTTGCTGCACACGTAACACACGTACACACCATAGCAAGGGCGTCCTGGCCCTGCATCTTGTGTAGGTGCAGTTTATGAAGGTGATAGGATTGAACCCAAAATCATCAGTGAAGTTGATATGCCTAGAGACCACTTCAAAGTAAGTCTGTAAGTGAAACTGACACGCTCAGAACCTGCTTTGAATGTAAATTTAGCAGTGAAATTGACAGGCTTGGCACAAACCTAGGTATATGATTACTCATGGAGACAGGAATGAGGGCTTATTTTATTTATTTATTTATTTAAAATAATTACCCCGCTCCCATCCTGCCTCAGGCAGGTCTGGGCAGCTAACATACAAAACAAAACAATATACAACATATAAAAACAGCAAAAATCATCACAAATAAATACAATAAATAATGGGGGAAGTGCAATGCCCTTGCCCACCTTAATCCCACCCCGTGCCCTTTACCCATCTCTCTCACTAAAAGCCTGGCATAACAGCCTGATCTTACACATTCATCAAAAGGAGGAGATGTCCAGGACCACCCAGGCCTCTGCTGGAAGGGAGTTTCACATCCTTGGTGTGGCCACCAAGAATGCTCTCTACATAATTGGCCCCAAGCAACTCAGGGGACTTTGAAAAGAGCACTCCCAGCAGATCGCAGGGGCCAATCCAGCACGCGGGGAGTGAGGCGGTCCCACAGGTAGGTCGGGCCAAGACTGTGTAGGACTTTATAGGTAAGCACCAACACCTTGAATTGGGCCCAGAAGACTATAGGCAGCCAGTGTAGAGAACAGAGCACTGGTGTAATGCGCTCTCGGTGACCTGTCCCCATAAGGAGGTGGGCCACCACATTCTGCACCAGCTGCAGCCTCCAAACCATTATCATGGGTAGCCCCACGTAAAGCACATTACAATACTCCAGTCACAAAGTTCCCATGTCTGTATGGTAGTCTGGCTGATCAATTCCCAGTGGCAATCTGATCAGACGTTGATTTTATAAAATCATGAGTGGTGTGGAATACATTAATAGAGAATAGTTATTTATCCTCTCAAATAGTACTAGGACTAGACAACACCCCATGAAACTAACAGGAAGTAGATTTAAAGCAAATAAAAGAAAATATTTTTCCACTCAATACACAATTAAGTTGTGGAATTTGTTGCCAGAAGATGTGGTCAAGGCCAGTATTATAACTGGGTTTAAAAAAGGATTGGATAAGTTTCTAAAGGATAGTAGAGGTGTGCACCAGGGGCCCATGTTGTTTTCATTTTTCATTTTCATTATTTAAATCTGTCATTTTGCTTTTCATAAATATCAAATTGTCATTTTTGTTTTTCCTTTCGTTTTCATTTTCCATTGGTTTCAATGGAAAACACATTTTTGGCTGTAACATTTTTGTTTTTCACTATATGTGGCTGAGACTTGGGGTGCATATACTTCCAAAGGAAGGCATTATGTGTACCAGATTTTTTTAAAAAGATTGAATAAAGGAATCCAATTTTAGAAGCAGTTGAATTATTTTATTTTGCAAAATTCTTTATATACATTCGTAGCTGTAAGTTCTTTGCCTTACATCTAATGTAGATGAAACTTGGCAAGTTTACACCACTTCCCATGATTAGTATCTTTGCCAATGTTTATGAAAAGAAATGAAATGGGTTCAGCTGCTTTTCTGCACCCTGGTGAAGCAGGTCCCTTTCTAAAAGGGTTTCAGCTGCTTTTCTGCACCCTGGTGAAGCAGGTCCCTTTCAATTACCGGGATCAAGTGGAAATACTACTGCATTTGAGAGGGTGGGGAATTACTCCTCTTTCTATTTCTAGTAATGACTCTTTTGTTCAATCAAATAGATCTTTTATTCAATGATAGTAACACAATTTAACATACCAATTATAAATGAAGCATTTGCATCTTTAACATATAATCCCTCACCTACCCTGACTACTTCAAATACATACAAAGCATATATTGTTACGTGATCAGAGGTCAATGGTCTGGTTCCAGAAGGAGGGCAGGCAGGGGCCCCAAAAGCCTTGAGAGAGAGAGCCTAGCTGTGGAGCAAGTTGCAGAACTTCCTAGGGAGAAGTCCCAAAGGGGGCCAATCAACGAGCTCGTTAGCACCCTGATAAGGGCTAGCGACCGAATACCGTGAAAGGCAACTTCTCTGTCTAAAGCTAGCCTTTTTATTCAGTGACTGCCTTATGATTATCCAGAGTGTGGGGTTGTCAGTGCTAAGCCTGTGGAGCACTCCCATTGGTTGCTCAGATCAGAGGTACCTTCTGCTTAGTCATTGGCTTGGGGGTTTTCCTTGACCGATAGGGTCCTACCCCTCCTCCTTCCGGAGGGAGGGAGGGCCTGACTCCCTGGCCCTGAGCACCCCACAACCCCTCTTGGAGGCGCCTTATAGTCTGACCAAGTCACCTTCCTCTCTCTGGTAACGTTTGATTCTGTTATCAACCTCTGACCTTCCCAATGTTCCTGTGAGTTATAAACTATCCAGTTTTGCTTGGGAAGACAAGGTCTGCTTTCTCTCAGGCACCTAATAGACAGGAATATTGCCTCCTTCACACCAACTCACATAATTTACTTCCTCTTGACCATTTGACCGTTTACTCCTAACACATTTTGTTCCTTATCTAAATCAATGAATCAATACATCTGCTAACTAATGTCTTAATTAACTTATAACATTCTACATATTCTTAACATTCTACATATTCTTAAAATAACACCAACTAATATCTTACCTAACTTAACATTCTACATAATCTTAAATAAGCACACTGACTTACACAAAAGTTTCATTCAGTTACAGTATCATAAATGTAAATGCAGCATGCTTTGGTTACATTTCAGCCTATGCCAATTCACAACATTTAGAAGGATTGGATAAAGGGTCCTGGTGGTATAGGCAATTAACATATAAATATATGTCTGACTGTAACATATTTGTAGTCCAATCAGTGTACATGAAATTTGGCAGGGCTGTATATCACAATTTCATGATCACCTCTGCCAAATATCATAAAGATGTGATAAAGGGTCCCAATTTTATATGCCTGCATAGCATATGCAGAGAAGGAGCCTATGCCAGGGATTTTCTTACATTTCACTGTGGTATAAGATCTGTTTGTGATGCCAATTGGCCAGCAGAAAGGTCAACCAAATAGCCTCATTCTGTTCTGTGACCATCCCAACATCTCCCCCCTCCACTTTTTACTGGGAAGTCAGATGCATCTGTTTAGGAAAGAGTCAATAGAGATTCTCTTATGTCCTCTGTCTTAGTGCTGCAGGATGTGATTGTGATGATAATTGGCCAGCCTGGATGTGTAAGCCTGATTTCTGGGATGCTATCCGCAAAGTCCCAGTTATGTCCCCCCTATGCCCACCTCAAAGCCACTACCAATTGGTCCTGTAAAGCTAGAAGCATGCAGTAATTGGCCAGTGAATGTGTCTGTCAGTCTTTTGAGTTGCTCCACATCCTCCCTCTACAGCCTCTCTCCCCCTGCCATGCCAGGTACCTGCCTCTGATTAGCACTGCATATGTTGCTATTTATCTGAATAATGGTCTTCAAGGGGACAATTTCAATTGCTTATAAAATTAGGTCCCTTTATCAACCCATCCTGTAGTTTAGCAAAGAAGACAGGGAATGTATGTGATACATTTCTGCTAAATATCTTGTAAACAGAATGGAATATACAAATGGTACAGCTGGAAATGTATTTTCAAGTTAATGTCTTATACCATCAGGACCCTTTATCTAATCTTTCTGAAAATTGGTAGGACTTTTAAGCTTGAGGAGGGACATAATATTCACAGATTTCATGCAAATTGGTTGCAAGATAAAGAAGTTGTAGCCATGAATGTGTATGGATATTTTTTTAAAATCACAACATTCCATTGCTTGTACAATCAGTCCTCTTTAGGTAATCATTTCAGAATTTAATACAAATAGTGTCCTTCATTGGAGATACACCCTCCCCAAGTTTCATCACAATTGAATAAGAAACAAAAATGTTATAGCCAGAAATATGTTTTTCAGTTTTCCCCCTTTATTTCAAAAACAAAATGTTGTTTTCATTTCTATTTTCATTATTATTATTTGACTGTTTCACTATTGCAATAACAATAATGAAAATTACAATTTTCATTATCGTTATTGTAATAACAAAAATGGCATGGACACCCCTAGAGGAAAGGTTCAATAGCAGCTATTAGACAGGCAGGCTTGAGGAATGTAACGTCTTACTGTTGGGAGCTGGGAGTGAGCAGCAAATAATGGATTGCCCCATAGTGACCTGTTGGATACATCTCCAAGTGACTGAGATTGGCCACTGCTGAAGACAGGTGTTGGGCTCAATGAACCATTGGCATTTATGCTGACCCAGTATGGCATTTCTTATGTTCTTATGATTATGTCATTGATTGGATGATGATTATCATGTTTTTGGCTGGTCCATGTGTCTCCTGAAGAGTTCCCTGGATATGTTCTGGGCAGCAAACCCTCACAAACCTATGATCAGTCTATGGCAAATCCTGCCTTTGAAGTGACCAAATGTAACATTTGTCTCCATGTTAAGTAGCTGCAACAGTGGCAATTCAGAAGAAAAACCTCAAAGTCCTTTCTCACTAATGCCACTGGTGCAACTATAACAGCAGTGTTTGTTTTCTTCAAATGAGAACACCTTGTAAGTGGCAGCACAGGTTTTATACATCTATTGTCATGGCCACTTGGGTTTGTTGTTTCTCTGGTCATTTTCATATTGAGCCAAAGCTTCCTTTTCTAAATGGCATGTCAACATTCTTGTCCTTAAGTGTCCAGCCACTCTCTCCCTTGACTGATATTTTTAGAGCAGTTTGTGCAAATGCCTCAGCATGAATTTACAGCATAAGGGTGTGAAACTGTCACATAGCTTATTTCTTTGTCTTTGTGCCTCTAGAATCAATGGCTGCTTTGGGAGAGTGACACTACCTGAAAATAATTTTGATTCAAATTTGCTGGACTCTCTGGGTGACTTTGAAGTTAGCATACTCCCTTTGCACTCCTTGGCACACTTTCTCTTCTGCTACTTTATTGTACCAGAGAGAAAGATTAACAGATTTCCTCACCGATCACTTCTTCCTCCTTCTTTTCCATCAAACCGTGATACTCTCCCCCACACATTCACTGCCTACACTGTTATTTACCCTCTCTCCCCCTTAACTCTGAGCTACTGTCAGAATTGCTCTCCTATGTGATAACTTCTTGTAAGATGCTTTTGAGTAGAAATACTTTTTGGTGGACACCACACTCACTCTTTTTCTACTAGAATAAATTGATTTATTTTGATGCAGACAATATTCCAACTTGTACATCTCTTAAAAGTATTTTATTTTATTTATTTATTCCATAATTTATATATCCCACCCCCTCCGCCCCCTGGCAGCTCAGGGCAGCTAAATGGTAAAACAATAAATACACAGATAAAAAAAATATAAAATTGAATATAATATAAATATAAAATCTGAAATACAAATACAAATGAGGCCCGAATACGCCCCCCCCAAAAAAAACCTCCCACCCACTACCCATCTCTTTCACCAAATGGCTGGTGAAATAGCCAGGTTTTACATTGTCTATGGAAGGAAGGGACCTCCTCCGGGAGAGAGTTCCACCCTCTCAAATGTTGCCACCTGGGATACCTGGAGGATCTCCAAGGTGGCACTCCTGGCTGACCACAGGGGTCAATCCAGGTCCCAAGGGGTGAGGCAGTCCCATGGGTAAGCAGGGTCCAGACCTTATAGAGCTTTAAAGGTAAGAACTCAGTCTATAGGCCTATGCATAGGAATAAAGGGGAATAATAAGAAATCCACTTTGCCCCTCTTACTGGAGTATTTTTGTATGCCACCAATTACTACTATGGCCCTTTTTACATGGACCACAACAGCAGGGCAGGGAGCAGTGGGGTGTGTGTATACATGGGCACACACAGGTGCACACCCATCTCCACCCACCGCCCATGCATGGAGCAATCTGCCTTCTTGTCAGTTGCTCCATGCATAGGTGATGGGGGGAGGTGGGTGGGCATGCGTGTTTCGTGGGAGCGCACACGGACACACCCATTCACTGCAGTGTGTACATGGGTGGTGCCCACGCATGAGCACCCAGATTCCTGGGTGCTCATACGTGGCTGACACCCATGTAAAAAGGGCCACTTTGGCTCCATCCCCAACATTCCAGCCAGCACAGCTAGATCATCACAGAAAGTGTCAGCCTGGGCTGCAACAAGCAAGTTACTTCTGCAACAAGAATAAAGCAAGAACGAATCTGTGGTGCACCTCACAGAGGTTTCTTGAAGTACAGAGCCCATTGGGCCAACTCCTGGAGTGGTGCAGCATATATGTACACCTAGGACTGCACCTGATGGAATAAATGCCCCCCATGAATATTTCATTCCAAAAAAGAGTGTGAACAGAATTGAAATCAACAAAAATGCCTGGAAGAATTAGAGAGGGAGTGGCCTTAAGAGTTTTCTCTAGTAACTAGAATCTGATGACCAAGAACTCTGTGAGTTTACACTATCATTACAAGGCATTCTTTCTCTGTATTAAATGTTATGACACTGGGTGCTTTTAAACAGACAGCAGCTCCGGTTCTACCTGCACCAGCCCACTTTACTCCTTGGCTGGCCAGTCCATTTAAAAGTGCCCATGCCAGATGTGGAAACAGAGGAGTATGTGCCTGTTCCGGGGCAGCCTCACTGGCGGCACTGCGGAACATCCTCCTCAGCCTGCGGAGTGGGCCAGCCACCCATTCAGAGTAGAGCTGCTGTCTATCTGCTGGGTGGAAATATGCTGCAGCTCCACTCCAAGCCACCCATTGCCCATGACAGAACCATAGATGCTCTAGGCAGATGCCAGCCTAGAACATTCTGCTATCATCCACAACTCTATGGTGCAGGATGTACCTTGTGGGCAGACCATGGCCCAGGGAAACCACCAGGTCCAACTGCAGATCCAGGAGCAGATGGAACTTGAAAGCAGGTGGACGTGGGGGTGAACATCAAATGCAACTCTGGTGACAGGCAGCCTCTGCATCCATCTGTTTACACCCATTGTGTTGAACTGGCTTTCAATACCATTTTGTGGAAGAATCGACAAAAGAAGGGTGATATTTGAAAGACTGCCTTTCCTTCCATACTCCACTGTAACCCCTGCAGTTATCTGAGAGTGTCCTCTTGCAGGTACCACCAGCCAATCTATCTTGTCCATACAACAAGGGTCAGATTTGAGATGCTTTTTTGGTTGCTGCCCTAGTAGTATATTATGGAACTCCTTTCCCCCGGAGGCGCCCGAGCTTGAGCACATTCTGGAGGTGGTGTAAAACTGTTCTTTGTGACAGAGGCAGGTGGGGATAGAGGTTGGATGGGTGGATTTGGGGGTTGAAACTAGTTTTTTTTTTAAAGGATATTTTAGTGTATTATTTTGTATTTTTGCTATTTTCTCTTTGGGTTTTTGTTTTTGTAAGCTACCCTGAGCCTTTGGGGAAGAGCAGGGTATCAATTTTAATCAATCAATCAATCACTCAATCAATTAAATAAATAAATAAATAAATAAATAAAATATTTGTGGGATTATAAAAAGGCCCAGTAAAAGTTAAAACACAATATGCAACAGAAAGTAAGAAACTTTGAGGGAAGAACTATGGCAGAGACCAAAAGAAAAAAGACCAAAATCAATTCAGAATTCAGCTGTTGGAAGCAATATTAGTATTCCAATCTGACTACATGACAAAAGAACCATAAATGCATGTTGGCCTCAATACATAATGCCAGTATGCAGTCCCATTGCTTGTCTTGGGCAAATTGCTTGTAAATATACTAGATGTTTATGACCTGAATTGAAGGAAAGCTCTATTAATCTAAAAGAATGCGACCTAGTAACCTCCGACTGTTTGATAAGTGCATGTGCTGTTGCTTGCAGTTCTATTTGTATTAAACTTTAAGATGAATAGCCATTGTGTCTGTTGTGTGATTTTTATTCATAACATTTACTGGCCAACTGACAACACTAAAAATTGGAGTCTTTCAACTTGCAGCGTCAAACTACTTTTTAACTGTAGCTGCAGATTTCATGCATTATGCAGGGGGTTGGACTAGATGACCTCTGATGAATCCCACTCTATGATTCTATTATTCAGGACAGTAACAGTTAATGGCAGTGCCTACACTGGTCCAGAATGGATTTCAGTAATGCTCTTTAGGGACCACATGGGCAGAGGGGTATGGTCCGTTCTCCAGGGGTGTTTTCAGATGTTACGGGGCTGCTTGGCCCTGTACCGAAAACAACCCTTTCATTCCCCGCCAGGGTCACCCCATCACGCCATATCAGACGTGCCGGGGGGATCCCGGTGGGGAATCTGGGAGGGGGAGGGGCCGCGCGGCACAACGTGCGGCCGCACGGCCCCGCCCCTCCATGCACCCCGCCGCCCGCCCTCCAGGGAGATGGGTGGGCGGTGAGGCCACTGAGGCCGCTGCGTCGGGCCAGATGTGCCGTGGCCCGGGATCCCGCCGGTGATCCCGGGCCGTGGCAACCAGCCAGACGTTACTTTGTTTTGGTCCCTGCTGGGGATCTTTTTGACCATGCTTCCCGGGACATTCCCCTGGCTAGCCCGGTAAGCGTGGTTCAAATTGACCCCATGCGGGTATTGACCGTGGCGAACATCTGGCGGCCGCCAAACAGACGTTCGAGCCACAGTGACCACAGGTGGGTATTCACTGTGGTTCACTGTGATCTCGTAACGTCTGAAAATACCCCAGGATTGAAAAGGCCTCAACCTCTCTGATAATGATGGGATGGGGACAGTTTTGGTGATGTGCACAATCAACAGTTATGAATTGCACTGTAGAGTGCTAACAGAAACTCACTGGAGTTTTGAAATGCTAACATGAAAAAGGGACAAAGTCAGAGCTTCAAAGTGTCTTTAAATTTTCAAAATTAGTGGATGTTTTCCTTCATTTTGGATCCATCTCTTACTATTGTGATTTCTGAATGCCTGTAAATATGGAAGAATCATTTCCCTATTACCAGTTTGAATGTGGCTGAAAACTAATAACAAATTAGTCCTGCACCAGCATGGCACAAATCTTCCAAGACCAGCTGACCTAAGTGTAGACTGCAATTCAGTATGAACTGGACAGTGTTGAAAACATCTGAGGTTTTTCACCCTGATTTGGCCCAGTATCATGGAAATTGGGAGAAAAGAGTGCATTTGTTTTCAGTGTCCAGTTCACAACTGAGTCCTAGCTCTTAAAAGAATTACAAAGCTTTTGAAATGTCACTGTCTAGAAACAATTGAAATTGTCAATTTCAGTGACAATTTGGTCAAAATTGAACCAATGAGAACTGTAGCTCATTAAATATTTATAATATCAATAATACAACTGCCATTGCTGTATTCTTTCATATATTATCAAAACTAGAATAAAAATGATATTTAATGAGAAGTTCCCAAACTGCATTTGAGAAATAGGCATACATCATCAGTTGTGAGCAGAACGATATTTGATATACTTTGTTGCTCTCTGGACTCATGTAATTATATTCAAGTCTCAAAATGGGGTCATTAAGACAAAATATTTGGAACCCCCATATTAAACCTTCATGTGTCAAGCACCTCCCCTAATGAGAGCTTTGTAATTAGAGCTGAAACATGTACCTGCAGAAATGGGTATGCTGATCAAAATTCTGTTACTTGATCTGACCCAGTAAAATCAGGTTTGATCCCAAATCCCGCACATGCATCTTGCATGCAACTCGTGAGCATACCTTGCACGCAGTAGAGGTGGGAGTTCCTGTTTTCCTGAGAACCGATATTGCCGGTTTTTGCAATACCGGATTTAAACCGGTAATCCGATAAAACTGGCCATACCGGATCTTTGTATTGTTACCAGTTACCAGATCTTTTAAACATCTAGAAGGTGGCTATTGGCACGGGTTTTTATTTTGCAGAGCGTTTGCTTTGACTTGAGTCCCTCCCTGCCCCCTCCCAGAGGTGCAAATTGTTACATTTGGTGCCCTTTGTTACCCTGCCTTGGATTTTTTGAAATAAAAAAAGTCATCCAATCCTGAAGGTTTCCTTAGGGGTATGGGCACTTGACTGACTGCTGGGGCTGGCCAATAATCTTGGATTTTTTCTTTCTTTCTGGGGGACCTTCTGGAGCTTGTGCTTGGTCAGCCATTTTACAGCAGGCTTGGAGACTGGAAGGATCCACAGACTGCTGGAGGTGTGTGTGCGTGCGACTGTTGGTAAATTTGGGGTTCCTTAACATCCTTTGTAGTTTTATGGGATTAGTACAGGATCCCCCTTGTGCCCTTAGCAAGGGGGATGGGGAGGGTAGTACGTGGGTATCCCTAGAATCAGTGTTGGGATAGGGATAGCATGGGGGGGTGATGGCAGCCTGCAGGACATGTGCTGTGGGGCCTGGGCAGCATGGTGGGCAAACTGGGCATGCCACGATGAGTTTCCATTGGCACAGGGGGTGGGGAACTGTGGCCTTGCCACCATGGTGTGTGTGGTTTTCTGTTGATGTTGACTGTTGCCCTGTCTTGTTTTGGGGTTTGGGGGTGCCCTGCTTGTGCTTGCATGTGGTGAATGGCTGATGAAGCTCTGCCAGTGTGGGTTGGGGAGAAAGTTACTTGGCTTGTGCCTTCAGGTTGGGGGTGTTCCCCAGTTGCCAGGCCAATGCTTGAGGCCTGTGTGAGGGTTTTTTGCTGAGGCTTTTTTGAAGCTCAGCCAGTGGGGGTGGGGGAGAAGGTGCCTGGCTGTGCCCGCTTGCTTGTAATGTGTTGTTGCCTTGGCTTGTGCCTTCTGGTTGGGGGGTGGGGGGGTTCGTCAGTTGCCAGGCCAATGGTGGAGCCTCTGTGAGGGTCTTTTGCTGAGGCTTTTTTGAAGCTCAGCCAGTGGGGGAGGGGGGAAGGTGCCTGGCTGTGCCCGCTTGCTTGTAATGTGTTGTTGCCTTGGCTCGTGCCTTCAGGTCTGGGGGTTGGGGCAATCTTCTCTTTGCTCGACTAAACATGGTGCAGTGGGTGGCTGTCTGAGGTGTTGATTTTGGGGAGCCCATAAGTTTTTGTTTTGGTGTCATTGACTGGTTTTTCCTTGTTTTGGGTGGGTTGGAGTCAAGTGCAGAGCTGTGTGCACAGTTCAGAGTGCACTAAAATATTTTTTTTCTTTTTCATCCCCCAGCCACTAGACTGTGTTGGACTGGACAGTTGGCAACGTCGGACATCACGTGCGAGTAGCCGGCTGCGGGTAAGCAAGCATCAAGTGAATAGTCACTCTCATCACTTCCACCACACCACACCTAACCTCCCTTTCTCTACCCCACATCCACCTCACCCCACTCACTCTACCTCACCCTTTCTCTACTCTACCCACCCCCTTCCTCTACCCCACCTCTAACCCACCCCCCTTGCCCTTCCCCACCTTAACCAACCCTCCTTGCCCTACCCCACCTCCAACCCCACCCCACTCACCATACCTCACCTTCCTTGCTCTACTCTACCAACCCCACTCACTCTACCAACCCCACTCACTCTACTCTACTCTATGCTCTACTCTTTCTACCCCCTTGCTCTACCCCACGTCTAACCAACCCCCTTGCCCTACCCCTGATTAACCAAACCCCCTTGCCCTACCCCACCTCAACCCCCCACCCCACTCACCGTACCTCGCCCTCCTTGCTCTACCCCACCACCCCCTTGCTCTACC
>QEPC01002018.1:173292-188772 GCA_003113815.1 Sphenodon punctatus
AGAGGGGGCCGGACTCCATCAACAATAGGAGTCCCAATCCCCTCCAAGTCCCAAGGTCAGCCAACCATCATCACCTCAGTCTTGTCTGGATTCATCTTCAGTCGACTCACCCTCATCCAGTCCCCGACAGCAGCCAGGCATTGGGTAAGCACCAAAACTGCAAGGCCTGGGTCAGATGAAAAAGAGAGGTAGAGCTCAGTGTCATCAGCATACTGATGGCACTTCACCCCAAATCTCTGGATGACCTCTCCCAGCAGCCTCATATATACATTGAATAAGAGGGGAGACAGATAGAACCCTGTGGGACCCCACAGGATATGTCTGTTGAGAACAATGAGCAATTGCCTATGAACACATTCTCCAACAGTAGGAGTGAAACCACTCAAGAGCGGTCCCGCACACCCCTGCCAGGTCCCACAGTTGCGTCAACAACAGCCTTTTGTTCAACTGTATCAAAGGCCGCTGAAAGATCCAACAGGATCAACTGGGTAGAATTCCCCTTGTCAATCTCCAGGTGCAGGTCATCGACCAAGGCCGCAAGCACAGTCTCTGTACCCAGGACAGAAGCCAGACTGAAACAGATCCAGGAATCTGACAGCACTGAGATGAGCCTGGAGCTGTTGTGCAACCACCCATTCAATAACCTTCCCTAAAAAGGGAGGAGGCAGTCTTTCAGATAACTTGGGCCCAAGCTGTTTAGGACTTTATAGGTTAAAACCAGCACCTTGAATTGTACCAGGAAAGCTATCAGCAGCCAGTGCAGACTCTGGAGCACTGGTGTACGGTGATCCCGGTGGCTCACCTCAGAAGAAGATGGGCTGCATTGTTCTGCACCAAGTTTCAACTGTAGCTTTCAAACAGTCTTCAAGGGCAGCCCCACATAAAGCCCATTGCAGTAGTCTAGTCTCAAGGTTGCAAAGGCATGGAGGACAGCGGCCAAATCCAAATCTGATAGAAATGGTTGCAGCCACCCCACTAAAAATAATTGGTGAAAGGCACTCCTGACCACACCGCAACCTGACAATCCAGGCTCAGCAGTGGATCCAAGAGCACCCCAAAGCTGCAAAACTGAGTGACCAAAGGAGGCTGGATAACATCAATAACAGAGGTCCTTAGGTTTCTCAGGTCACACAGCCAGCCAACCATCATCACCTCAGTCTTGTCTGGATTCAGATTTAATTGTATCACCCACATCCAGTCCCCAATAGCAGCCACACACTGGGTAAGCAATGAGACTGCAGGACCTGTGTCAGATGAAAAGCAGAGATAGAGCTGAGTATCATCAGCATACTGATGGCATCTCACATCAAATCTCTGAATGATCTCGCCCAGGGGCCTCGTATACTGAGCAGGAGTGGAGACAAGGAACCATGTGGGACACCATATGGAAGCACCTGAAGGGACAATGAGTCACCGCCCATAACACCCTCTGGATTCTCCCAGTCAGGAATGAGTGGAACCACTCAAGAGCGGCCCGGCGCACCCCAGTCAGGTCCTGCAGCCATGACAATAAAATTCCGTGATCAACAGTATCAAAGGCTGCCGACATATCTAACAAAATCAACAGGATACAATTTCCCCTGTCAATTTCCAAATGGAGATTGTCAACCAAGCGCACAGTCACAGTTTCAGTGCCATGCCCAGAATGAAAACCTGACTGACATGGGTCCAGCAATCCAATAGCATTGAGATGTGCCTGAAGCTGTGAGGCAACCACCCATGACAATAACCTTCCCTAAAAAGGGGAGGTTAGAGACATGGCAATAACTGGCAGGGGAGTCAACATCAAGAGATGGTTTCTTGAGCAGGGGATGGACAACAGTAGTTCTAAGGTCACCAGGCACCCTGCCCTCCTGAAGGGAGGCACTGACAACCCCAGTCAGCAACATCCCCAATTTCTCCTGGCTGACTTTCACCAGCCAGGATGGACATGGATCTAGTTCGCAACTGGCAGGCTGCACCTCACCCCCCAAGCACCTCTGCTGTATTGGTGGGTAAGTCGATCGAAGCTGATCCAAGTAAACCAGACAAGACCAAACCTCCTCAACTGCAAGCTATGACCCTGCACCCAAAGCAGCACCCAAGGTGAGTCAAACATGAGCAACATTGGCCACTTTCAGACCTCCCCCTGCCCCCGCACATATTCTGGCTGTGGGAGGGAATGCAAAATCAGGATATGCACGGGGATCGGTCAGTCTGAAAGCCTCCCCACTTTGCCGGCAGACACACGCAGGGATGCAGAGCAGGAAATCCAGCTCTGCATCCCTGAGCATGTCTGCCAGCAAAACCGTGCATAACCTGGCTGTACATTCCCTCCCATAACCAGAATATATGTGGGGGAGGGGGGAGGGGAAGAAGTCTGAAAGCGGTCTCAGTCTGCAAAATAGGTGACAAACTCGTCACAGCCGCTAACTCCAGGCAGAGACATCCAGGATTTAATAAGCTATTAACCACCCAGAAGAGCTCTGCCGGATGGCACTTTGCAGATGCTATGGCAGCCATGAAGAAAGCTTTCTTTGCTGCTGCCGCAGCCAAGGCATAATCCCTTAAAAACAGTCTATGCCGCAGTCAGTCGGCTTTGGCGTGAATAGAGTGCCACCTGTGCTCCAACTGCCCACCCTCTCACTTTAGCAGCCTCAGATCCTCTGTAAACCAGGGAGACCTGTGCTGCTACTGCAGAGGAAGCAAATGCCTGGGTGCCACCGTGTCAATAGCCCAGGTCAAAATGTCACACGACAAATCAACCAAGGCATCAACAGGGACACTGTCAAGGTCAGTGGTTAAATTCCCCAAAGAGTTCTGGAATCCTATTGGATCCATTAGTCTCCATGGGCGGACCATCCAAACTGGTCCACCACCCCGATGTGAGCATGAGGGGGTGGGGATCGGCCCTTGTAACTGTTAAGGCTCTTACAAATTCAACCATGCTCCAAAAAGCATGGGAATTATAAATGAAGACTACCACCTTAACCTGTGTGCCATGTAAGCGGTAAAGACATTGTAGAGTCTCACATAATGTGCTCACTTACAAATTAGGATAAAAACAGATGTGTTGTCCGCTACTCGCATGGCACGGTTAGGATGGGGAGCTCAACAAACTTGTCAGTGGCTGCCTCTGCCCTGCTCCCAGTGCCCTTCCCCCACCAAGCTAATAGCCATGATGGCCAATGTTGTTGTTATTTTATTAAAGCTGTTTAGCCATAGGCCATAACAGCATCAATGTAATACAATTAAAAATGAAAACAAATGCAAACAAATAAAATTCAAACCAATAAAAGTGCCAAAAGGCACCTATACATTNTTTAACAGGATTTTTTATTCACTCATGCTCTGCTCTATTAAAGTCTCCTTATTTAGAATAATACATTTGTCTTTGTGAGTAACATGGTTCCTTTGGAGCTCAGTTTGAGGAGAGCCATGGTTCTTGAATCTGTAATGAAGTCTCGCCTGCCATGCAAGATATTCATTGCAAAGACACACTTGTTGGGGAGCTACTTAAGTAATCAAAAGGTAAATTAGGGAAATCAGTGTGGCTTCATTTCTTTGTTCTCCAGTATTCAGAATGACTGTGTGAAAGGTTTCAGTATCTATAAGTAGTTCCCCCAGAGATAGTCCATGTCATTTGCTGGAACTGATTATGCTCATTATGTATCTAGGTTGGTGCAGAAGCAGTTTGCAAAAGACGTTTGCAAAGATGAAGTGTCCAAGTTTGAACTTAGGAATAAGAGAACTGCTGCTTTAAGATGATAACTCCTGTTGCTATGCCTGTTACAGAAGGTCCCGCTGTGGTGCCAGATTTGTTCATGCTATGAGAAGACATGTTCTGGCCTGCAGATGAGGCTGAATTTCCAGAATGAACATGTTACAGTGGTGGCTACTGAGCAGTGAAGAAGTCATAGAGTTTCAAATTAATAGTTCAGAAGTGTTGCATAGATCTGAAATTAACCCACCAGTTAAGACTTTCCCTCTGCAGCTCTGTAAGGTGCTATTTTTGAGTTACTGTACTGTACTTATTATATGTTAGTAATTGTTTAATATTTCTATATTCAAAGCTATATTTTGGCTTTTGTGAAGCTTATATTTGATGATAGGTGGTAAAGTATATTTGGCCATTGGGGAACATTTCTGAGAAGAAAACGTAGCCAGGGAAGGAAGTTAGAGCATCTCCTAGTGTGTCAGGACCCCAAATGAGGTCACACCGTCTATGGATGGAGCTACAGTCCTGATTGATATTTGATATACTTTGTAAATCTTTTTTGTTGTCTGGGGTCACAAGACGATATTTGTCACAAAACGACGTCACACAGGGGAAAGGTTTGGAAGCAATTAGAATATAGAGATGATTCCTCTTTGATGGGATAGGTAGTATGGGGATTAGGGTAGCCTTGTTGCTCTTCATTGTGTCAAGAACCGACCTAGTACTTGCTTCCAGTCACCTTTTCACTCTCCTCTACTCCCCAGCTCTTTGCAAAGTATTACATAAACAGTGAACAGAAAAAAAACAACATTTATTTGCTTCATTTATGCTTGACTGATCACACACAAGAAGATAAGGAAGGTGCTGAAGAGGAGTTTGCAGAATGCCACTTAGTTGCAACCTCCTCTATGACAGTTGAAATTAGTGTAGCATAATTCCATCACCCTAAGCACCACTGAATGACTGATTTGTTGGCATAAGCCTTAGTCTCTTTTACAAACAAAAACTTTTAAATGGCTGCCTTTGTTTCTGAACACCTGTGGTTTAGGAATACTTTAGTAATGCCTGTGCGCATCCGGGCAAGAACGGCATTAGAATATTGTTTTAGGCTAAGAAGTGACGACATGCCGTACATTTTCTTGTTTGTTGTTATCTTTTGAAGTAGATATAACAAACCTCCACTTTGAGCACATGTCAAATTTGTTTTGTCCCCGAAAGAGGTTATAAGCATTTAAAAACACTATGTTAACCATTTCCCCCTGTGTATTTCTCTCTCTCTCTCTTTTCTTTTTTCTTTTTTTAAAAAAACCAACCGAACCTACATACTATTCAAATATTCATAGCTTCTGAGTCAAGCAATCTGGCTTCTTGGACCATTTTAAGAGTCAGTATCAGAATTACATTCTCGGAAGACAAAGAAGAGCTAAAAGCAATTGAGTTAAATATGGTGGTGGTACTTTTAGATTCAGAAATGGCCAGATCTGAAATCTTGCATTCAGAACCAGATGGTGCTGTCAGACAGTGCAGCATGACAGTTCTTAGATGATGCATAAGGGATGATGTTCCTAAGCCAGCAGATAACTCTACCTCTACTTATATACTCTTAACTTGTGCTGCAGATGGCACTGTACTCGATTGTGGAGAGAATATAAGCTTCCCTTATGGATGAAATAACCTTTGTTAAAGTACTTGTGGGAATCTTTATAAGACTCTGTTTCAGCGAATGTTTCACTTCCTCAAGGAGGACAGCGCATTTTAAGGGCATAGGGACCCCATTCAAATGTGCCCAGCCAGCCACTTTTTAAATTGGACCCAGATTTTCTTACCATTATGAATGTAAAAGAAATGCAGATGTGTCCACACCTTTCAAGTTTTGGCTCCTGGCCACAAGGAGAACGGATTTCCACAGATTTTGAGAGTTCTGTAAAGATACACCAGTCCTTCTTACAGTCTTCTTTACTTTATTCTTATCTAGTGTTCCCAGATCCATGTTTCTAAAATAAGAGGCTATTATTTTTCCATAAAATTGTGAAAACTAATGATTCACATTTAATGAAGATTTTTGTTTCAAAAAATTAAAATTCAAGTATTGAACTTGATGCAAATCTGTGTGAAGTCAAAGGATGGGTCATAGAGATGGTTCCCAAAGGGAGAGTTGGATGGTTCTCCTGGGGGAAATAGTAGGGATGAGTTTCCCTGGGGAACTGTAGCTGATGAAAACGTATCCGTGTTACAGATAGTAGCAACACATAATATATCCTAGCGTTAACACATAAAAACAGTCTGCTTGAAACTCAGTTACACAGGTCTCCAATTTATGTGTGAGGGATCTAATGCATAGGTCATGGCTGATTCTGGCAAAGTGAGATGGTCCCGCTTTTTCCCTAGAGCTATCTTTTGGTACTTTTTTGTTTTATCCCCATCATTTTTTCCCTCAGTGATGCATTTATTTATCTCAAGTGATTTGCCAAATATTGTGCTTTCTATTGCAGAGATTGATTGCCAAATAAAAATGTTTCATATTGGGTAAATTACTATAAGAAATTGACAGTCTTATCTGCACTATGTTATCATTACGATCATTATTACTTTAGTTGGCTATTGCTTCTGGTTGTTTCCCAGATTCTCTTGCAGTCAGAATAACTTTGGAAAATGAATATCCCAGTCCTTACTAGGATAGGACAATTAATTCTATGCTGATTGGTATGAATATAAGGTAACAATCAAAGTTGTGTACAAATGCAAGCACTGTCTCCTACTGAAAGCAAAGTTGCTAATAATGTGCATTAGTAAAGGACAGGAGTTCTGGTGGCAGAATGATCCTTAGAGTTCCCTGGATATGCTCGGAAACACAAGGGGAAGTAGGGATGTGTGAACAGAATGTGGTTCGGATGTTCAGATGTTCGATCATTCAGTTCAAAACCCGAGTTCGGGTTCAGTTGTTCGGTTCGGCCAAAAATAGCGCTATCGATTTTTTTGGGGTAATGGTATCATTTGGCCCTGAAACCACCCCTGGTCTCCACCCCTGGTGCCAGGAAGTCTGTTCCTCAGCTGCCTCCCCCTTCCAGACACATTTTTCCCACCCAAAGTCACATTTTTCCCACCCCTGAACTCATCCAAACTCATCCGAACTTTTCCGAACTGTTCGACCGTTCGAACGTTCGGTTCAGACATTTGGTTCGGTCGTCCAAACAGGCCAGGGTTGGCCCTAACTCTGAACATCTGAACTGCATTCGCACATCCCTAAGGGGCAGCAGACTAATAGCACCTCTTCCCCCAAACCCTATTCCCTGCCCCTCACCACCAAATGCCCAAGTTAAATCAAATGACAACACATGCCTGCGTGTGCCCAACCTAAATCAAATGTCCACAGTCTCTTGCTCTCACATAACCACTCTTGCGAACACACACACACACACACTTAATCTCATTGTCCACTAATGAGGAAGTCAACACCACAAGAGTGGGTTGGGCAAGAACATTTTGAAATCTCAGGGCTCTGGAGTGTAGATGCAGTTGTGTTGACTGCTTCTGAATTGAGGAGATTGCCCCTGATGCCCCAAACTCTGAGAGGATGTGCTTTTTCCATCTTCCCCATTTTTAAACTCATACCCAGGGACACAGTATACTCTCACTCAATGTCCATTTGCTAAGGTGAACAGAGCACAGAGCTTCTTTTACTCCACCTCCACTCTCTTTCAGGTATGAACATCTTGAAAGCAGCTTTTATTCTAGGATCAAAAAACCCCGTGGTTTAAGGAAGGATTTAAGCAAGGTTCAGTGTGACTTACAAACATAAAAACAGAATAAAAAGGTCATTAAAATCAATGATTAAAATCAATAACACCCCTGATACCCCACCAAACCTACCCCTACAACTACCACCCAATCCCATCCAACCCTATCCCTGAATGTCAAATGACTGGCCAAATAAAAAGCTCTTACATCACTTCCAGAAGATAAGCAGGCTTGGGGTTAGGTGGACCTCCAAGAGGAGGGAGTTCCATAATCATGGGGCAGCTTCCAAACATGCCTCCCTGCACATCCTAATTGTAAAAACATAATGGGAAGATGACACCTGCAAGAGGGTGTCCCCAGCTAATTGCAGGCACCATGATGGAACATGGAAGGACAGGCGACCTTTCGATATATGGGGCCCAGACAATTTAGGTCTTTAAAGGTCAAAAACAGCATCTTGAATTGTGACTGGAAAGCTCTAGGGAGCCAGTGCAGACTTCAGAGCACCGGTATAATAATATTATTATTACTAATAATAATAATGTCCCTGAAAGAAGGTGAACCACCACGTTCTGCACCAGCTACAGCTTCTAAACAGTCATCAAGGGCAGCCCCATGTAGAGCACATTGCATAAGGTGCCCCATATAGAGCACATTGCCTTGAGATGATGAAAGCATAGATGACAGTGGCCAGGTCCGAACCAGAAAGGAAAGTTTTCAGCCTCCTCACCAGATTGAGCTGGTGAAAAGCGCTCCTGGCCACTGCCACTGACCATCCAGGCACAGCAAGGGGTTCAGATTAGAAGCACTCTAAGGCTGTGGACCTGATTGACTAGAGGGGGCCGGACTCCATCAACAATAGGAGTCCCAATCCCCTCCAAGTCCCAAGGTCAGCCAACCATCATCACCTCAGTCTTGTCTGGATTCATCTTCAGTCGACTCACCCTCATCCAGTCCCCGACAGCAGCCAGGCATTGGGTAAGCACCAAAACTGCAAGGCCTGGGTCAGATGAAAAAGAGAGGTAGAGCTCGGTGTCATCAGCATATTGATGGCACTTCACCCCAAATCTCTGGATGACCTCTCCCAGCAGCCTCATATATACATTGAATAAGAGGGGAGACAGATAGAACCCTGTGGGACCCCACAGGATATGTCTGTTGAGAACAATGAGCAATTGCCTATGAACACATTCTCCAACAGGAGGAGTGAAACCACTCAAGAGCGGTCCCGCACACCCCTGCCAGGTCCCACAGTTGCGTCAACAACAGCCTTTTGTTCAACTGTATCAAAGGCCGCTGAAAGATCCAACAGGATCAACTGGGTAGAATTCCCCTTGTCAATCTCCAGGTGCAGGTCATCGACCAAGGCCGCAAGCACAGTCTCTGTACCCAGGACAGAAGCCAGACTGAAACAGATCCAGGAATCTGACAGCACTGAGATGAGCCTGGAGCTGTTGTGCAACCACCCATTCAATAACCTTCCCTAAAAAGGGAGGAGGCAGTCTTTCAGATAACTTGGGCCCAAGCTGTTTAGGACTTTATAGGTTAAAACCAGCACCTTGAATTGTACCAGGAAAGCTATCAGCAGCCAGTGCAGACTCTGGAGCACTGGTGTACGGTGATCCCGGTGGCTCACCTCAGAAGAAGATGGGCTGCATTGTTCTGCACCAAGTTTCAACTGTAGCTTTCAAACAGTCTTCAAGGGCAGCCCCACATAAAGCCCATTGCAGTAGTCTAGTCTCAAGGTTGCAAAGGCATGGAGGACAGCGGCCAAATCCAAATCTGATAGAAATGGTTGCAGCCACCCCACTAAAAATAATTGGTGAAAGGCACTCCTGACCACACCGCAACCTGACAATCCAGGCTCAGCAGTGGATCCAAGAGCACCCCAAAGCTGCAAAACTGAGTGACCAAAGGAGGCTGGATAACATCAATAACAGAGGTCCTTAGGTTTCTCAGGTCACACGGCCAGCCAACCATCATCACCTCAGTCTTGTCTGGATTCAGCTTTAATTGTATCACCCACATCCAGTCCCCAATAGCAGCCACACACTGGGTAAGCAATGAGACTGCAGGACCTGTGTCAGATGAAAAGCAGAGATAGAGCTGAGTATCATCAGCATACTGATGGCACCTCACATCAAATCTCTGAATGATCTCACCCAGGGGCCTCGTATACTGAGCAGGAGTGGAGACAAGGAACCATGTGGGACACCATATGGAAGCACCTGAAGGGACAATGAGCCACCGCCCATAACACCCTCTGGATTCTCCCAGTCAGGAATGAGTGGAACCACTCAAGAGCGGCCCGGCGCACCCCAGTCAGGTCCTGCAGCCATGACAATAAAATTCCGTGATCAACAGTATCAAAGGCTGCCGACATATCTAACAAAATCAACAGGATACAATTTCCCCTGTCAATTTCCAAATGGAGATTGTCAACCAAGCCCACAGTCACAGTTTCAGTGCCATGCCCAGAATGAAAACCTGACTGACATGGGTCCAGCAATCCAATAGCATTGAGATGTGCCTGAAGCTGTGAGGCAACCACCCATGACAATAACCTTCCCTAAAAAGGGGAGGTTAGAGACATGGAAATAACTGGCAGGGGAGTCAACCTCAAGAGATGGTTTCTTGAGCAGGGGATGGACAACAGTAGTTCTAAGGTCACCAGGCACCCTGCCCTCCTGAAGGGAGGCACTGACAACCCCAGTCAGCAACATCCCCAATTTCTCCTGGCTGACTTTCACCAGCCAGGATGGACATGGATCTAGTTCGCAACTGGCTGGCTGCACCTCACCCCCCAAGCACCTCTGCTGTATTGGTGGGTAAGTCGATCGAAGCTGATCCAAGTAAACCAGACAAGACCAAACCTCCTCAACTGCAAGCTATGACCCTGCACCCAAAGCAGCACCCAAGGTGAGCCAAACATGAGCAACATTGGCCACTTTCAGACCTCCCCCTGCCCCCGCACATATTCTGGCTGTGGGAGGGAATGCAAAATCAGGATATGCACGAGGATCAGTCGGTCTGAAAGCCTCCCCACGCAACTTTGCCGGCAGACACACGCAGGGATGCAGAGCAGGAAATCCAGCTCTGCATCCCTGAGCATGTCTGCCAGCAAAACCGTGCATAACCTGGCTGTGCATTCCCTCCCATAACCAGAATATATGTGGGGGAGGGGGGAGGGGAAGAAGTCTGAAAGCGGTCTCAGTCTGCAAAATAGGTGACAAACTCGTCACAGCCGCTAACTCCAGGCAGAGACATCCAGGATTTAATAAGCTATTAACCACCCAGAAGAGCTCTGCCGGATGGCACTTTGCAGATGCTATGGCAGCCATGAAGAAAGCTTTCTTTGCTGCTGCCGCAGCCAAGGCATAATCCCTTAAAAACAGTCTATGCCGCAGTCAGTCGGCTTTGGCGTGAATGGAGTGCCACCTGTGCTCCAACTGCCCACCCTCTCACTTTAGCAGCCTCAGGTCCTCTGTACACCAGGGAGACCTGTGCTGCTACTGCAGAGGAAGCAAATGCCTGGGTGCCACCGTGTCAATAGCCCAGGTCAAAATGTCACGCGACAAATCAACCAAGGCATCAACAGGGACACTGTCAAGGTCAGTGGTTAAATTCCCCAAAGAGTTCTGGAATCCTATTGGATCCATTAGTCTCCATGGGCGGACCATCCAAACTGGTCCACCACCCCGATGTGAGCATGAGGGGGTGGGGATCGGCCCTTGTAACTGTTAAGGCTCTTACAAATTCAACCATGCTCCAAAAAGCATGGGAATTATAAATGAAGACTACCACCTTAACCTGTGTGCCATGTAAGCGGTAAAGACATTGTAGTGTCTCACATAATGTGCTCGCTTACAATTTAGGATAAAAACAGATGTGTTGTCCGCTACTCGCATGGCACGGTTAGGGTGGGGAGCTCAACAAACTTGTCAGTGGCTGCCTCTGCCCTGCTCCCAGTGCCCTTCCCCCACCAAGCTAATAGCCATGATGGCCAATGTTGTTGTTATTTTATTAAAGCTGTTTAGCCATAGGCCATAACAGCATCAATGTAATACAATTAAAAATGAAAACAAATGCAAACAAATAAAATTCAAACCAATAAAAGTGCCAAAAGGCACCTATACATTGCAGCAAGGGACATTCCACAAGCTGAACAAACATAAAATCAGCAGAAGCATTCACAAGGAAAGATCCAGGGCTGAAATATAAATTATACAGTACATACAGCAACATAAAAATATGGATCATAAAAAAGGAGTAGGTTAGTCACAAGCCTTCCAAACCGGAACAGAACAGGGGGGAGGCTAACAAATAACTAGGGGAGAGCCGCAAACCCAAGTGGAGTCGACATTTCCCCAGCTGGAATGCCATCTTGGCTAGACCACACAGCACTTCCAGTGAGTTTGAATTCAAGCATAGTTGAAACAAATGTGCCGGAGGGAGATACAGCCGACTACATATCCAGGGTGGGAGATATAACTCTTGCCAATAGGCAGTGAGAGGGCAAAAAAACAATGCGTGGGGAAAGTCCCCTATGTACCCTAGTTTGCAGGTGCAGGCCCTGTCCCCATATGGAATACCATTCCGTCTCCCCATGAGTACCATAGTGGGGAGAAGGTCAAAACGGAGGAGTGTCAGGATCCTACGTAGGTGATGGCCAATGACTAGCAGTCATGGTGGCTGGCCATGGTGGCTCCCAACCCACAGCAGGTAAGGTGGGGCACAACAGGCACGCTGGCCTGATGTGGCCCACATTGCTCTGCATGGGCAGCCCTTAGAGTTTTCCGAGGACTTGGCCTGGGCTAGCCATCTACCTACTCCTGAGAAGTCCTGGGTGTGATAAAGATCAGAAAAACAGCATACATACCACACATGAAACATACATTATTATTATTATTATTATCAAACATTTATATAGTGCCAGCAGTGTACCTGGCACTTTACAAAGTAATAAAATAGACACGGTCCCTGCCCCATGGGCTTACAATCTGATGTATATGATATCAGCACTACAGGTCAATATTTTGTAGCCATGTTAAGTGTCATACCACTCAGAATTAAGACAAGAGTATAAACATGGGGTACTATTGAATGGAAACTTTGTATGTAAGAGATATGAATTGAAAATACATTTTGAGTTATGTAACTGAAGGGAAATTCAAAAACAGATAGAGTATCTGTCTTCTTTGGGCTCACAGTCTAACAGGGACAGGCTGAATCTAAAAAACCGATTAACAACTCAATCGGGGATGTCACTGCCAAGGCCATTGACTATGTGACCTGAAGCCTTTGATGGGGGAGATGGGTGGGAGGTTTGGGATGGGGGGTGAGGTTTATAGCTCTTTTTAGCTGTAATTATTTTTTTTTAAATGTATTATAGTGTTTGAATTGTATTGTGTTTTTATTATGTATTTATTATTTTGATCTACATACACCACCCCCAGCTGCCTTTGTACTGGAGGATGAGGGATAACTCCTCCATTAATTAATTAATTAATAAATTAATTAATTAATAAAAGGGACACCAAATCTAGGAAAACTCTTGAAGAGCTGAGAGTATTAAAGGATCATCAGCAGACAAAGAAGAGAGATTCAGTCATCCTGGAACTGACCAAGCTCTGCAACTGCTCAGCAACTGCCAGTAAGAACCTGTGAAACTAGTAAATGAATGGGACTGAGTTCATCATAAAACACCACTTTGTTCTGGACCATCTTTCTGCTCTTTGCCTTTGCTTGACCAAAGTTAGGTCTGGTTTCCTTTGTCCAGACCAGGAGAACATAAGATACCAATACAACTATATTCTATCACTACATTCCCCATAGAATAAAAAATTACAAAAGCAACTGCCAAGTCTAGAAAAATTGGTGTGTAGATTACATTAGGTGGTTCAACAGAAAATAGAACGTGATTAGAATAATGGTGAGAAATTAGAATAATGGTGAGAAATGGTAATCATGACATAAAATTGGTATTCCAACAGAGAATGTTTGATACATCTTTGGTTTATGACTGTGTGGGCAGGGTCAGAGTTTACCAGCACTTAACCCTCATTGGAAGTGATCTTTACCATCACTTCTTTGCCAAAACTATAACAAATGACTAAATAACTGTACCAATGATTAAAACACAGCCTACTGATTAAAACAACACTGGTACATTGGTTGAGGGAAAGGGATAGTGTGCCATACCAAAACTTTCCTGACTGCGCCTGCCTTAACATCAATATGAGCATGGCCAAGCCCATCTGACACGTTTTTACCAACTGCACAATGCAGTTCCTTTCTGGGAACAAAAAAGGGTGGCTGACAGGTGTCAANCCTCCCCCTTCCAGACACATTTTTCCCACCCAAAGTCACATTTTTCCCACCCCTGAACTCATCCAAACTCATCCGAACTTTTCCGAACTGTTCGACCGTTCGAACGTTCGGTTCAGACATTTGGTTCGGTCGTCCAAACAGGCCAGGGTTGGCCCTAACTCTGAACATCTGAACTGCATTCGCACATCCCTAAGGGGCAGCAGACTAATAGCACCTCTTCCCCCAAACCCTATTCCCTGCCCCTCACCACCAAATGCCCAAGTTAAATCAAATGACAACACATGCCTGCATGTGCCCAACCTAAATCAAATGTCCACAGTCTCTTGCTCTCACATAACCACTCTAGAGAACACACACACACACACACTTAATCTCATTGTCCACTAATGAGGAAGTCAACACCACAAGAGTGGGTTGGGCAAGAACATTTTGAAATCTCAGGGCTCTGGAGTGTAGATGCAGTTGTGTTGACTGCTTCTGAATTGAGGAGATTGCCCCTGATGCCCCAAACTCTGAGAGGATGTGCTTTTTCCATCTTCCCCATTTTTAAACTCATACCCAGGGACACAGTATACTCTCACTCAATGTCCATTTGCTAAGGTGAACAGAGCACAGGGCTTCTTTTACTCCACCTCCACTCTCTTTCAGGTATGAACATCTTGAAAGCAGCTTTTATTCTAGGATCAAAAAACCCCGTGGTTTAAGGAAGGATTTAAGCAAGGTTCAGTGTGACTTACAAACATAAAAACAGAATAAAAAGGTCATTAAAATCAATGATTAAAATCAATAACACCCCTGATACCCCACCAAACCTACCCCTACAACTACCACCCAATCCCATCCCACCCTATCCCTGAATGTCAAATGACTGGCCAAATAAAAAGCTCTTACATCACTTCCAGAAGATAAGCAGGCTTGGGGTTAGGTGGACCTCCAAGAGGAGGGAGTTCCATAATCATGGGGCAGCTTCCAAACATGCCTCCCTGCACATCCTAATTGTAAAAACATAATGGGAAGATGACACCTGCAAGAGGGTGTCCCCAGCTAATTGCAGGCACCATGATGGAACATGGAAGGACAGGCGACCTTTCGATATATGGGGCCCAGACAATTTAGGTCTTTAAAGGTCAAAAACAGCATCTTGAATTGTGACTGGAAAGCTCTAGGGAGCCAGTGCAGACTTCAGAGCACCGGTATAATAATATTATTATTACTAATAATAATAATGTCCCTGAAAGAAGGTGAACCACCACGTTCTGCACCAGCTACAGCTTCTAAACAGTCATCAAGGGCAGCCCCATGTAGAGCACATTGCATAAGGTGCCCCATATAGAGCACATTGCCTTGAGATGATGAAAGCATAGATGACAGTGGCCAGGTCCGAACCAGAAAGGAAAGTTTTCAGCCTCCTCACCAGATTGAGCTGGTGAAAAGCGCTCCTGGCCACTGCCACTGACCATCCAGGCACAGCAAGGGGTTCAGATTAGAAGCACTCTAAGGCTGTGGACCTGATTGACTAGAGGGGGCCGGACTCCATCAACAATAGGAGTCCCAATCCCCTCCAAGTCCCAAGGTCAGCCAACCATCATCACCTCAGTCTTGTCTGGATTCATCTTCAGTCGACTCACCCTCATCCAGTCCCCGACAGCAGCCAGGCATTGGGTAAGCACCAAAACTGCAAGGCCTGGGTCAGATGAAAAAGAGAGGTAGAGCTC
>QEPC01002018.1:194350-230887 GCA_003113815.1 Sphenodon punctatus
CAGCCTGGGAGGGGGAGGGGGGAGGAATTAATTGTATTTCATTGATTTCAATGGGGACACAGTGCCCCATTGAAATCAATGAAATAAAACCGGTACCGGATACCGGATTTAATCCGGGAATCCGGTTCTTTGAGAACCGGAAACCGGTAAATCCGGTATCCGGTAATTGCCCCGGGGTCCCACCCCTAGTCCCCAGATAAAGATATGTTACGTGTCCTGTGACTGGCCAAATCCTGAAAGCACTCAGGCTGATTCAGGGAAAAGACTGAGAGAGGGTCCTTTGATGCTGGAGAGTAGGGCTGCTAGCAAGCGAGGATAAGCTGTGATCCATGTGTGCAAGGTCTGGAAGGGAGTGAAGCCACATGGTTCACCAAATTGGTGACCACAAGCCCTCACCCAAAGCATGACCAGGTCCTTTATACAGTTCTGGAGTGCAGTTCCTTAACAGCAAGATGCCATGTCATGGTGACATCACATAGTTCTTCAGCACATCAAAAGAAGGTCTTCCTGGAAGGAAGGGCTCTGAGCATATTAGGATCTCTATCTTTAGTTGATGGTTCTTTCCTGACCTGGGAATTGGTAGCAGAGTTGCAAATGTCCCACTTGTCTGTTCACAATGGGTTTTGTTTGTCAACTCCAGGTGTTGAGTAGGATGCTTGTTAAGCATCTGTGGCTGTGCCAGGAGCAGGCACTTAAGTGTCTGGCTATGCCTTTGTCAGTATGCTAATGGGGCCTTATCCACATGTTGAGTCATCTCAGGCCTGCTGTCTGTTCTGGACCCTCTTTCTGCTCTTTGCCTTTGCTTGACCAAAGTTAGGTCTGGCTTCCTTTGTCCAGACCAGGAGAACATAAGATACCAATAAAACTATATTTTATCGCTACACCTGTACACTGCTCTCAACATCAGGGGCTGTGAAGAAAAACCTTTAAGACTGAACTGAACTTTATGCATACAACTGTATTGGGTAAGATTAGCTTAAAACTAATCAAGTAAGTTACAATTGCATTATTTTCATATATGTTTTGTTTATTGCTCTCTCAACATATTCTTGAGCTGTATTTTAATCTTGATTCACAAATTAAATTTCTTTTAACTAAGGCTGCTGTGCTTGTGTGGATCTCGACACTGGAGTGATACAGTGGAAGGAAATTCTGAGTTAAAGACTCACACAAAACTTGTAATCCATGTCTGTGTTTTGGGAAGGTCTGAGGTAAAGGTGACAGAGAGAGTTAACCCTTTATGGGTTGAAACAATTCCAAGGAGAGCTGGTCCAGTGGGTACTGTAAGTGGGGGGAAACTGAGTCAGAGCCAGCCCAGAGTAAGGCAGAGGTCCCAATCCCATCACAGTGGCAAGCCAGGCAGGTCCTGGGCCAAAGTGGACCACAGCGGGCAAGTGTCATGTCTGTTTTTACCCTTTGGTTCCTTGAAGCCACATTTTACCTTGGTCTTTCAGCTCCAGTACTCTTCCTCCGCAGTTTGGGGGCAACACTGAAACTGGGGCCAGCAGCTACTCCCAAGGCACCCATCAAAACCCAACCCCTCCCCTCTCCCTACCCAATTCATACCCCAAATCCCTCACACCTGCACACACCCCCTCTCACAAAAGGGTTGTGGCACAATCCTTCTCCCCCATCCCTGTCTATACCCCCCCCTTCTCACAAGGGGGTTATGGCACTCCTAACTTCCCAATCCACCCCTGACACCCTATGCCTACAACCCCCCTCACAAAGGGATCATGGCATAATCCTCCACCCTCCATCTGTGTCCATATCCCCTTCTCACTGGGAGGCCAAAGCACAACCCACTCCACCACCCCGCCCATACCCCCCTTTTACTGGGGGGGGGCATGGCACACACACCATATCCCTCCCTATATCCCTCCTCTCACAGGGGGGTAACAGCACTGTACCCCACTCCCAACCCTCCACACTCTCTCTCCCACAAGGTCCATACTTTCCCAGCCAGTCATTCCCTCCACACACTCCCAACCCTCCACATTATTCACTACTCCACCTCAATCCAATAATCTAAAATCACTTAAAACCAGTAGACTGACCAACCCTCCCTAAAAGAAAAGCTACCAACATAAACTAAGACAAAACATAATAACAGATCTGTCTCCAACCCCAAACAAGCCTGCAAACACATCCCCCTCCAGTACTTGGATATTCCCTTGTCCCTATGCCAGCTGAAAACACATACTGAAAACCCCCACCCCTGGCTGTCCCCAAAACTTTATCCCTGAATACACATCACCCGTCTCTCAGCTTTCTCCCCCCATATATAACCCCCAGTGCCGGGGTATCCCCCTCCCCAAACAAATACTGCTCCCCACCCCCATCCTTGTCTGTGGATACACATCACCCATCTCTCATGCTTGTCCCCCCCATATACACCCCTGGTAGCACTTGTCTGCCAGTTACCAATAAATACACTTCCCCTACCCCTGCCTTCTCTCCAACCTCATCCACGCATACACTTCAACCATTTCTCAGCCTTGTCCCCCATAAACACTCCCCCAGCACCTGGCTTCCCCTCCCCATGCAGACACTTCCCGGCTGCCCCCAGTCTCGTCTCCCTGTACACATCCCACATCCATCAACCATGTTCCCCTCATATACAACCCCCAAGTACTCAGCTGTCCACTACTCCACTGGGCCTGAAATGAGAAATCTTGAAGAGAACTGCTTCTATCGGAAGCAAGCCATTCGCCGAGATTTAAGCAATGCAGAAACTTACTGGATTTCCCACTGGTTTTGTCATTTTCTTTTATTTTTTGCAAGTTGAATGGGGCTGCCCTGGGTTGGTTCCAAGCCATGTGTGTGTCCCACATGCACCCCTAGGAGCTGTGGAGATGAAAACTTGTCAGTTAAGTGCTGGAAAACTGCTGGAAATTGCCACAGAAGTGCTTTAAAACTGCTGTAGAACTGTTGTAAAATTCCTAGAAAGTGAACATAACAAAACTAAGTCCTGGAAAGTGAAGAAAAGTGATGGAAACTCGTGGGAAGTGACTAAAATTATGGGTAAAAATGGCAGAAATGTGGAATCACCAGAAACTGATGAAGTACAGATGGACACTCACAAGCACTCCCAAAAGGTTGATATTTCCTTTTGGAATGGAAACACCTGCTCTCATTTCAGCCCTATTTTCAACAACTCAAATGAAACCATATAAGGAAAGCTTTCCCCAGATTCAGCGTTGCCCCCAGCCTGCAGAGGGAGAGGAATGGGGCTGAAAGGCCAAGACAAAGTGTGGGTGCATGAAGTCTAAGTTGTAAATGAGCACAATGGCCCTTTTTACACGGGTCGCAGCTGTGTGAGAGGTGTGTATGTGCACTGCAGCATGGGTGGTGCATGGGTGCCCATGCATATGGGCGCATCTCCAAGGAGAACCGGGACACTCTGTGTAGGCGCACTGTTGCCCCATCATTCCAGCAACCGTGTAATCTGTCCAAATAAATACAGATATGTCTGATTGGAAATCTGCATCTGTTCTGTTGTTTGGCTTGTAGGGGTTCCCTGGGCCTGAGTGGGCCTTGTCCCATGCCACTGAGTCCCTCACTGCTGTGTCGCTCTGGAAAGTGAGCCACTGCAGACCTCGGGTCCGCACTAACTGTCTGCTAGCATGGCAGGTGCTCCACTGCTGTGATCGTGCTGACCTGTCCTCAGCCATGGGTGCTATGATGTTGACCACCCGGCTTCTTACTGACCAGAAGCGTTCGGTACTCACACCTGTTGTGTGCATGTCCTGCCCCCTTCTGCATGTGGAGCAACCCCTACCACCCATGGTGCCCCAATTGATACACAGAACAACAGAGTGGTACTGTATCACATAGTTTATTAGGGGTTATGTACAAGGGGGGGAGGTTACGTTTTGTGGGGCCTTCCCCATGCCCGCTTCAGTGCACCACCAGGGCTCACTCCCCTTGCATCCCCTTGCAGCCGCTGCCCTCTGGGAGCATTGGCCAGATGGCCTGAGCTCTTCTTCATCCACAGACTGCTCCATTCCAGGCTCGGGTGCTGGGCCCTGAGATGATGGAAGATAAGGTCTGTGTTACGCTCTGTCGGTGGGAGTTACCCCTGCACCACGGGCCTTGTACAGGACCTTTGGTGTTCTCATTGCTCCCCCTGCTGTATTCCCTCCTCCCCACTTTGTGGCCATCTACGCGGTGTGGCTTACCAGAGCTGGTGGAGCATCCGGCATGGGCGGTTGGTCACTTGGAGGATCCAGGTTGATGGGGGGAGGCAGCAGTTCATGGATGGGGGGTCTCGGAGGCAGCTGTGGAAGAACAGGGAGGGGTGCGGACCAGAATGGCAGCCCCATGTGCTGCTGATGAGAGGATACGTGGGGGAGAGGAACCCCATCTACCAGACCAGGGAAGGGGTGCTTCTGGGGAAACCAGGGTTGGCTGAAGTGCAGGGTGGGACACCAGCACCTGTGGGGGGGGAGCCCCAGTGGTGGTCGGCTGCCATTCCTCCATCTGGGTCTGGAGGTGGCACATACTTCTGAGGTTCCCTTAACAGAAGCCCCACCGCCTCCCCAATGAGGTCGAGGGCCCGTGCGGCAGTCCCCTCCAGTACATGTCCCCTCAACCTCTCAGCTCTGTCGAGATGCATCTCACGGCGGATGGTGGCAGTCTGGCACCTGTCCCGCAGATGCACAGTGTGGGACTGGGTTAGCATGGCTACCAATATGTCCTGGTCCCTCTCCCCCTCCCCTCTTTGCACCTCCCTCGTGAGGGAGAGCTTGTGTGCGTGCACCTCAGCTAACCTTCTGGTTTCCTCCAGAAGATCCCTCCCAAGATCCTCCTCCAGTTCTGGGCCCACATTTTCCAATTCCTCAGACTGGGGTGCCCATCTGTAGGAGGGATGAGAACAGATTGTGGTGTGTTCCGTGACATGCCTGTACCCTGTGCTCATATCGGTGCATCCCTGTCGCCACAAGGGGTGCCGGCCCCTTGCCCTGTCTGTCTGTCTGTCTGTCTGTCTGTCTGTCCCTGTGGTGCTCCCTACTGGTCAGGTGGGATCCCATGATCCCTGTTCCCTCTGTCAGACCTCTTTGCTGGGCCCATCTGCCGGCGCTGCCACCCGCACCCGTGCTGTCACCACACTCCTTTGTTGGCATGTCCCGAGGTCCCTCCTACCATGGGCACCCCATCTGCTATCCCTTCGGGGGCCGATAACCCATGTGACTCGGTTTCCAGCTCCACGTGGCACCGGCCCTTCCCTGTCAAAAATGGGAGGCTGTTGCCTGCAGGGGCTGTCCCTGTGGCTGGCCTGATACCCCACCTTCCAGGCGCATGCTGGGACCCATCCCTTATGGAATGTGGCCTACTGTCAGCCACCATAGCCCCTTCTCGGCTCGGTGACTGTACTCACCAACCATGGGCTCCACCACCACACACACCCCACATCACGGACCGGCTCCAGCAGCAACCCCAGCACCGCCTGACACAGGCCACAATGGAGCAGAACAGCCAGGGCCTGCCCCCGACACAGCAAGGCCCGGCCCCGTGCTACGTTGCTCAGTGCAGCTCCAGTAACACAGGGGAGAGGGGCCTGTTACATACCTGGCAGTGCTAGGGAAGGATCAGCACCGGTGAACAGAGCTTCCGTGTTTGAATGAACTGGCCCCTTGTTGACAGCTAAGTGTGATATTTCGTGACTGTGTCTAGTGTTTGCCTTGTGGATTTCCCTGTGTCTCAATCTGCTTCCTGAGTTTGCCTTCCCCTTCCCTGTGAGTTGTTTAGAGTGAGTGTCTCCCTTTGCATGGTGTGTGAGAGTTCTCCTCCCCTCCCCCATGCCAATTGTGTGTTCAGTGTGAACTTTTGGGTTGGGTGACTGGTCCCGCTTCCCCTTTCTTCTCCTGGGCCTTGACCTCCCCCTTTCCTTCCGTGTGACAGTCCCTGATCCTTGTTCCCTGCTGCTGGTTCTTGACCCTGTGTCCCTGCACTAGCCCTCACGCTACTTCCCTCCCCCCCTGGGTATTTGAGAGGGTTGGGGGTGTGTGATTCCCCTTCCCTTCGAATATACAGCTCTGCACCCTATGATGATAAGGGCCTAATTTCCTGGTGTGAAAGCACACGGAAGGGCCCACACTCTATCCTGATGAGCATTTTCATACCTGAAATGCTCCAGCAGAGCCCTTGGTGTTAGTGGTGTGTGTGGGTGACCCCACTTTACCCCTTCCGCCCCCTCCCCACTGACACCTACCATCGTGGTCCTGGCGCCCGGCTCCCGGGGGTGCCACCAGTTTTTCCACTACCAGCTCCTCCTCCGCTACCTCCTCCTCATGTACCTCCAGTGTGCCTTGAGCTGGAATGGGGATGTGGATCCATCAGTTGGTTCCTGCTGACCGGCTGTGGCTCTGGTCACTGTGGCCGGGGCCCATTCCCCCCCCTCCCTCCCCCGGGCCCCGGTTGTGTTCCTACCTGGATCATCTTCCTCTGCTTCCTGGGAGGCATCATGGGTCTCCGTCCATTCCATGTGCACCCCCTGTCCCCTCGGCCCATTGCCCTGTGGGTTTTGTGGGCGCATGCAGAGGGTGCTGTGTGTGTGAGTGGTTTCCCGGGCCACCTCCTCCCCCTGTGTGGTGGGGCTGCCCCCTCCCGCATCCTGGCTGGCCTCACCTTGGGCAGTGGGCTCCCCCTGATTCAGGGGGTCGGGCAGGGAGGGTGTCATTAGTGCCCTCCATCTGCCCCTGTCAAAGGCGGGGCCATGTATGCAGGAGGCATCTATTATTATAATTATTATTATAAGCATTTATAATATAGCACAAGAAATGTACCTGGTGCTTTACAGAAATTAAACTAGACATGATTCCTGCTTGAGAGCTTACAATCTAAAGACAGGGAGAGGGGAGACAGGAAAGGGGGAACAGAGGGATGCAACATGCACGAGGGTGCGAGAACTCAGGTACACGTTCTTGGCTGGAGTTTCAGCTCCTCCTGGAACTCCATTGTGCGCATGGCATGGCCGGACTTGAGATTGTTGTCCTAGATATGTTTATATCCGGACCTCAAGTCCTTTGCCTGCTGCATGCACTGGGTGCCGTCCCTATTGTACCCCTGCCACTGCATTTCCTGGGTGATGGTTTCAAAGGCCTGTCTGGTCTTGTAGCTGTGCACCAGGTCATGCTGAAGCTTTTTCCCACCCCCCACTACGCATATGAAGTCCCTGGTCTCTTGCTTCGACCAGGGCTCCCCCTTTTGGTCCTGCATGTGGGGGCCCTATCAGCTTCACAGCTTGGGGCCCGCCCGGTACCTGTGGTGACAGTGGAGCTGGTCGTCTCCTGTGGGGGGGTATTGCAGAGGAATTAGCATCTGCCCCGCTGCCCACCTGTGCACCCTTGTGAGGGGTTCCCTTACCCCCACCCCCAGGGGCCCCAGGCGGCTTACCTGACTGTCACAGGGGCCCTCCTCATCTGTCTCCCCGGTGGTGTATTGCTCCTTGATCTGTGAGCTCTCCTGGGGGTGCAAACCATTAGCTGTCCACTGCCCGCCCTGGGCTCCCTCAGGTTGGTGTCTGTTCCTGGCATGCGGGACCCCCTCCCCGGGTTCCTGGGGGGCTCTCACTCTTACCTTGCTGTTGCTGGCACTCCCTGCCCTGTGCCCTGTGGCTGTGGTGGTGTGGGGTTCTGTTGGTGGCGCAGCCACAGCTGTGTGTCCTCAGCCCTGTGGCAGGACAGATTTGCTCTGTTTAACCATCCTTCCCACCTCCACCCCCTGGTTTGTTGGGCCGCCCCTCCCTCCCCTGGGCATCCCAGGGTCCCTCTGCTTACGCTGGCCCTTCTCACTCTTGTAGCAGCGCTGGCTCCCTTCATCTTATCGACAGCTTTCCGTCCTGACATTCTGGGAGCCAGCGCACCCATGTCCTGTTTTGAATTCCTTTAAAGGGCTCCCAGGCGGGCATCCGGCATCTCCCTGGGTGGGCGTGTCTGTGGGGGGGGTGTCCTGTGTGGCCTCTCTAGCCATCTCTCTGTGGTCTTGGCAGACCCATTCCCATGGGTTTTTGGGTTTTTACACAGATGGTTGAGTGTTGCACACACATCTCCACCCATGGAGCATGCCAGCTCCTTCCCGGCTGCTCTGTGGGTGTCGGTGGGTGGGTCATGAATGCGCACCCACTGACTCGTGGACATTTACACAAACACTCTCACACCCATTTGATGGGTGTTTATGGGTGTTCATGGGGGGTGCCGTCCATGTAAAAGTGGCCAATGTGGGTGTCACCCACGCATGTATGACATTCACACATGTATGTACACCCAGAAATCTGGGTGTACATATGTGGGTGCCACCCATGTAAAAAGGGCCAATATGTGAGACTATACAAAGTCTTTGCTGTTTACATGGTGTGTAAGTTAAGGCAGGAGCCGTAACTTAAATTTTCCATGCCTTCTGGAGCATGAATGAATTTTTAAGAGTCTTAACTACTCTCAAACGGAAGGGATTTTGATCCTAGATTTTCCCTTCTTTTTTTTTTAAAGGGGCCATCCCTGTTGAAAAACAAACAAACAGGATGTTAGGAATTATTCATACCAGGATAGAGAATAAAACTGAAAATATCATAATGACACTATATAAGTCATAAGTGATTTTTGTCCTCTTGCTACTCAACTCAGGATCACAGGCAAATGAACTCTTCACGGCACAGCCCAGCACTGCTCCCCCCTGCCCCTGCTCCAGAATTTACTCTATCTATAATGATATGCTGCTGAACTATGCCAGAGTCCAGCTAGCTTTTTATTTTGATCCATATCCATCCTCACATAACTGGACCATCCACCCAATGAGCCAGCACCTGCATTCTGCATGTGCGTGTTATCTTAAGAACATCGCTCTCTCCATTGGATAACATAGGATCTTGAAAACATTGTAACAAATACTATACAACATATTTTCAAAACAGAATCTCTGGAATGGACTAGAATGTATACTTGGATTTTCGGACACCCCTACACATTCTGATGAATAACTTCAAACATACTTTTCTGCATCAAGAGAAGCTGGTTGCAAAACCCAGAAAAAAACACGTCTGCCTCCAATTTTCAAACACCTATAACTCAGCCATTTCGGAGTAGCTCTGTGTGAAATTGGGATAGCTTTTATCCCCTCACCCAAGCAATCCTCTGTACAAAATTTCATAATGATAGGGTTAATAATCTCAATTTTATAATGATTAGAATGTTTGTGATTTTAACAGAGAGTGCAAGCTGCCTTAAATAATAGAGCCACTGCCACAGCTCTAAAACACAATATCTAATACCCGGATTGTCTTTCATGGGGGGCTCTGCAAGGGAGGAAGAGGTTTAGCCCCCTTCCCTCCAAAATAAGGGAAAGTGGACAACAGTCTAAGAAGTTTTTATTATCCTCAGACTGATTTCAGTGAGATGAATCAGCATGAAAATGAGTGTTAAAAACTGCCTCTTCCTATATATTGCATTGTTTACAGAATGCTGAAGAGGTATGAATCTCTAAAGCTGACTTTTATTTATCAAGATTGCAGAATTTAGCACTGAATAATATGTAACAAACTTCAAATTCAGGGGTTTTGCATCTTCCTTTTTAAAATATTTTTTTAAAACTATCAAATAGGGAGTAACACATGAGGATAACTGATTCAATGTCTATATATAACGCATGTAAAAGATATCTTACTGTCATGCTGAGACTTGATTACAGCATAAGTGCTGTTAGAAGGGCCATATGTTCTGTTCACAGTATGGTTTAGCCCTATGCAGGCACAGCAGGAGTGGGTCGGGGCTTGGCAATTTGTCCAATGTGCATCATAAATTGACTGAGATGAAGAGATTATGGTCCCGACTCTCCACTGCCTTCCACTTTCTGCCAGTCACTTAAAAGAGTGGTAGCCATTTGTGATAGCAGTTTACACCTTCTTTGCACTCACTATGAACAGATCTGAAGTACTGGAGAATTACTAACCTTAACATGCACTGTGACTGCCTATCCTCTTGTAATTCTTGTATAGCCTAAGTCCAAACCATTATTTAAAAACAAATAAAACGAAGAAGTTTAGGGTGGCTGAAAGCATAAGATTTGTCTATGTGTAAGGTATGCTTGCTGATTTGGAATTGGTGATAAAGAACAGCTAAAATGAGTACCCACAAAAAAATGAGTGAATCCACTGAGGGTGTTTTCACACAGACACTTATCCCGGAACTATAGCATTAATCCCAAGAAAGTTTGTCCATCTAAACGCTGCATACAGTGATTACAGTTCTGGGATAACAGAAACATTCGGTGTTTACAAAACTCAATTTTTGAGGTTTTGTAACATCAAGATGTTAAACTATCCCATGATTATGTCCATCTAAATGGCTTATCTTGGGACAGTCAACTATACCAGATTAGTGCCACAGAGTCTTATAGCAAGAGTAGACATTCTATCTCGGAATAAAGTTATCACTGGATAGAAATGTCCATGTAAAAAGGTACCACTTTGTAATCACTGGATAATAATCCCAAAATAGTTTCCTCCTAATCCCATGATAGTCTGTCCATCTGAAAACGCCCTGATTATATCCTACCTGAGCTGAAAATGGTGGTTCTTGAAATAATTGATATCTTTGTATGTTCTGTCATGTATCCACTTACATTACTTCAGGTTGGATTTTCGGGGTCTTCAACATTTTTGTTTTGAGTATTTTGGTCATTTCGGTACTTTGGTTTCATAGTTTCAGTAATATTAGCACCATTTGCATGTGCAATTGCCAAAAATGACATAACCACAATGCTGAAATGTTCCAAAAATTGAAATAACCAAAATGAAAAATCAAAAAAACAGAACAGAAAATCCAAAACACAGCTATGAAAATACCCATTTCACTCACAGAGACTGATACAGATATTCAGGTGATTATTGATGGGCTCTCCGAAAGTCTGAATAATATCCATGTATAACGAACCCATCAGTACCCATTTTGGCTCTATTGGGGAATAAAATCCCTCTCATTTAGATTAATGTTCTCTGCAAACTAGCAGGTCCATGTGTGTCAGATCTGCATAACTGTGGCTTGCATATGATCTCTTCCCATTGTTCACTTTTCTCCTCCCGAATATGTACTTGTGTCATGAGGAGAAAGTGGTACGGTTGTTGGGTAATACAAGGATGGGGACTAAAATCCTAAAAGACACCATTCCTCTATGGTCCAGGTTACTCTGGACACCTGGCTAAAGTAGACAGACTGATATGACTAAGTAAAGTGAGCAGCTTGTGGTAGTTCATGCAGAAGAATTAGAACTAAATCAACTACACAAAACTTGCATGGAAACAATAGCTGTGTTATATAAGAACTTAAGAAATGCCATGCAGGGTCAGACCAGTGGGCCATCAAAAGAAGATAAGAAATGTCATACAGGGTCAGACCATTGGTCCATCAGGCCCAGCATCCAACAGTGGTCATTCTCAGTCGCTTAGGAGGAACACCCAACAGGTCGTAATGGAGCAACCCAGGATCCATTTCCTGCTGTTTGCTTCCAGCTTCTGACAGTCAGATGTTACATCCCCAACCAACTTGGCTAATAGCCATTTATGGACATATCCTCCAAAAATTTATCCAATCCTTTTTTAAACCCAGCTATGTTACTGGACTTGGCCACATCCTCTGGCAACAGGTTCCATAAGTTAATTTTGCGTTAAATGAAATTTTATTTTATTATGTGTGTGTTATCCATCGTCTGAGTCCCTTTGCTTGAATGCTGTATCTTTTTCTCTCACCCCCTTCTGTCTGCCCCCTTTCAGGTTATAAGCTCGTAAGGAAAGAAACCATGCTTTGTTATCTTTTGGGGATGCATGAAGCACAATATTACGGGGTAATGATAAATTTTTGATTTCTGCATTCGTGGTTGTCATTTCAAGTTTATTCATGGACCCGGTGAAGTCACAAAGTTTACGTTAGTCTGGATTCATCCCTGAATTTTGGCAGCTACAGCTGAGGATCAAACTCCCCAAATGTCTGTTAGAATCACAGACATTTAGTTCTCTTTTTTCTCAGTCAGAAAAAATGGACTAGATAGCAAAGCTATGAAAATTTAGCAAATTCACTTCAGGTCACAGGTTTTTCCGAGCATTTTAAAAATGATTCTGAATATGTAGTTTGCACATACACCCTAATTTTGCCCTCAGCTTTGGGTGTAAATCTAGTATTTCCAATATGCTTTCTCCAATCTTGATCTTCCGAATGACTGAATTTCCCATCCCCAGCCCATGAATATTACACAATTTCAATGCAAGTTCATACATCTGCCACAATAAAGCTGAATTCATAATGACACCCCGGCCCCACCAAATTGGACTTGCTTTGGGGTTTTGCTAATGAACTTTTCACACAGCCCTACTAAATAACTCTGTTTCTGTCACAGTGGGCAAAGTGGATTAAAACATGTTTTTGGTGAACATTGAAGGAGAGTAGGGTAATGAATATATACTTTTGTCTGACACACAAAAAATGAAATGTTAGCTTCCCCATGGTTTGCTCTTTCTCCCTAAGAAAATGAATATAAACATGTTCCCCTGACTCACAGTGTATGAATCAGGGTCTTGCTAGTTCATGCTGTAATTGGCACCACCCTAGCTTTTCCAGAAGTGCTCAGAAATTAATAGAGGGAGGACAAAGGAATAAAAATGAAGATAGGTCCACCTCAACAAGCTCTGTTTTATACGGTGGGTCACCTTCTCTAAAGTGGCTCAGGGAGGTGTAAATTACATCTAGCATCAGAGATGACTCGTACTCCACAACAGGGATCTGTCTGAAGAAAGAAAGGTAGTTTAATAATAATTTTTTTAAATGGTGTCAGGAGATGAAGGTCCTTTAATATCCCAGGACAGGAGGCAATGAAACATCCAGCTTGGTTTTACCAAGGAAAGAACAATGAACAGTGTCAATTTACATCAATCTGCATGCATTCTTGTATGCATATTTATGCAAATGTAAACAACATTTAGGTTAGGCTAAATGTCGGGTAGAAACAGGGCAGACAGGGCAGGAGCTGGGAGTTTGCATTATGGGTTTGGGGCGAGAAGAGGGCTAATTTAGTCATTTAGAGGTTCCTTTGTCTGACGCAAGACAAGACATCCTCTGGAGTTTCTCTCCAGCTACTGAGATTTTACTCTTCCTGACTATGCAAATATACTTAAGAGTTGCAAAATCTTTCTGCTAATATAAGTGAATGAAACAGAATAAATGGTGGAGTGTTTGCCATTTAGTGTGCATTCTTTCAGACTAAATATTTCATTTAGTGTGAAACATTTATTCCTGAATAGCAGGTACAGTCATTATTGACTGTTCCTACTTAAGTAAATAAAATAAATAAATAAAATAAATCTATTTATTTATTTAGTCTTAGGGTGACTAAAACCACCCTAAAACAAGTATATTAAACACAGAAAAAACACCCCATAAACCCACATAAAATACCCATAAACCCTCCCAGATCCTAACTCTGACTGTTAAATGCCTTGCCAAATAAAGAGGTCTTACAGGTATCCAGAAAGTGCTCAGGCTAGGGCTCTGTCAAACCTCCAAGGGAAGAAAGTTCCATCCAGAGCTGTGGAGCAGCCACCTAGAAGGTCTCTCTGTCTGCCTGGAGCAATGATAGAAATTTGCAAGAGAGTGCTCTCAGCTGACCTCAGAGGCAACAAAGGAATATGAGTGAGGAGGAAGTCCTGCTCCATGTTAAGTAAGAGCTTAGACAAAACATTTGTGTATGGTAAAGTTAATAGGAGGGGTTACACAAAACGTGGTATGTATGGTAACTTTTACCTGAGGACATAGGTGTCAGCAGAATGGTATTGAATGGCAGTGGGAGCACTTCAGAAAGAGGCGGAGTGACAAGGCACTCCTGTCTCCGTTCTGACCTGGGGTATCTTTAGACATAACAAAAATCAAGTGTCAAAACCCCTAAGCACGTGTTTGGCCATTGTGTGTAAGCACCATAACAATCCCAACACCAATTTGGCCACCTATTGAACACGCGATGTGAACAGCATTGCATCACAAGGACAATTTGCATGAACACGTGGCCAGCGTTGTGTCTAATGATATCGCGTGGTGTGTTAGCAGGTACAATGCGGGGAACAAGGCGGCAGTGCTTGCATGCCGAGATTACTTGGTGAGCAAAACATCGATTTCCCCCAAGATGGGCTGTGTGTTTAAGCAGCGCCACATGGTGAACACGGGGCTGAACTAGTGTTCATATGAAGGTCAAAACACACATTCAGACACCCTTTGATGATATGTCTAAAGATGCTCACAGTGTCGCCACCTGCAGAGTGTTGTTAGTAGGACTGAAATTCATCTTGCTGGTCTCACCAGTTCTTGACAAGAAGAAGGGGTGCCCCCTGTTTCATCTCGAGATGAGATGAAACTAGAAACACCACCTTCTCACCAAGAACCAGCAAGACTTCAGGGGGCCATGCAGGGCCCCCAGAGGTAAGCACTGCAGGGTGTGTGGCAAAGCAAGTCCCCATAGCATCTCCAGGACCTGTGTGGCCTCGCCACTGGGCGGGGGAGGGAGGGCGCAAGCAGGAAAGGATTAAAGATTTATTTACCTCCCTCCAGAGTCCATGGGGTGGGGGTCCCCTCCTGACCCCCCACCGCTCCACACTGCTGCAGGGGGATGGGGGTTTGGGTCCCGATGCTTCTCACCACACTGCTTGACTTCCTGGTAGTGCAGTTTTAAAAGAAGAACGAAAAAAGAGCTGGCGCATGCGCAGAGCAATGCTCTGGGTACCCTTTTCAAAGATGGCGCCAACGGGGTCAAGCAACTGTTCTGCACGTGCTCAGCCCTGCAGGCGCCATCTTTGAAAAGGGTGGCTGTAGGACTGAGCATGTGCAGAACAACTGCTTGACCCTGCCGGCACCATCTTTGAAAAGGGTATCCATGGCTGGAGCATTGCTCTGCACATGCTCCAGCTCTTTCCGCCCCTCCTTTTTAAACTGCAGCGCTGGGAAGCCCAGCAGTGTGTTATGGAGCGTTGGGACCCAACCCTCCCCCCCTCCCCCAGCAGCAGTGCGGACCGGTGGGAATTAGGAGGGGACCTCCCCCATGGACTCTGGAGGGAGGTAAGTAAATCTTTAATCCTTTCCTGCCTCCTCCCTCCCCCGCAGGTGCTCAGGGGACTTGCCTTGCCCCCTGCTCACCTCTGTCCCCCTCCCACCCATTCCCCCTGTGATAATTTGTGAGATTTAGGATGTGGGGGGGACGCAAGAGCCTCCGAGCTCTGCCCCCTTGTCTCAAATCTCGGGAATTATCATGAGATTTTTAAAGGAGGTTCATTACAGCCCTAGTTGTGAGAGCAAGACATTTCAAAAGGGGCAGGGTCATGTCAGGAAGAGGCAGGGGAGACTCTTAGCACCACCCCTTTCCAATGTAACCCCACCCTCTGTGAAATGTCATGACATCACTTACAAGCCACACACTTATGGTCAAGGATAGCTTGAGTACCCTAGAGTAAATGTTATGGGATTGACATATCTCCATTTTTAAATATTGGAATTCTAATTCTTAATCTGACTCCTCTGGTGTTGCCTGGGACCCACACAATCTCCAGCAAGAGCCACTGCTCTCTCACTCCTATTAGTTGTGCAGCAAAGCTGAAGTACGTGCTTTTGGCCTGAAATTTTGTCCACTCTCTCTTCCTATATATATGCTTCAGTGATTTTCAAAGCTGTAGTGGGAAGGATCTACTTCTGAGGTTGATTTTTTTTCCCCCTTAGTGTTCAGAAATGATAAGCTACAGCAGTGCTTCTCTGCTTTGGAATGGAGCCATGTTCACGGAGCATGGAACCTTTTTTATAAAGCTCCATTACACGAACAGGTTTCAAACCTATACAGCTCGAGTGAGTTAGAAATGTACTTAAACACATTCTTTCCCCATCCCTAACACAGTATGATAGAGGGTGAGAGAGATCAGGTTCAGTGGAAAGGTATTACTGGTTACTGGCCTATTCTCAAATTAGAGTGAGATTGGTTTGGTCGATTCTTTCAGTCTGCTCCCATGAAGAAAGCTAGGTTGCAATAAATGGCTTTTAATCAAGTGGCTCAAGTGAAACTTCAGAAGTGCTGGCTTTAAGACTGATATAAAGGCAGTGCTTTCTGTTATGGTTTTAAAACATATATGGTGTGCTTATGTATATAATACACACTTGGAATGGTCTTAGAGAGAGCTTATAAAAAACAAACAAGCAGGAATATGTCGTCAAAATTAGGGATCCTCCCATACTTGCTGACCGTAAATGGTTAACCCCACATACAAATCAATTATACCCTACAGTAGTCTCTAAATAACTCAAGCTAAAGGACTTCCCACAGCTATTCCAGTATCTAATGGACTGCACAGTGCCACTGCTATGCTCATACCTTTAGTTTATTACAATTTATTTAGTTCACACCATAGTACATTCTTTCTATCATCCAAGTCAGACTTCAAAGCTCCTCACGACCCTGCCCTTCCCCCTTTATTCATACTTGTTTTTGATCAGGATGTCTTCCCCACCTCCTGCTCTCCTTTGGTAATGCCAGCCTTGTATCACTATCTGTCAGCTTCTCACACAACTCGCTGTAGCTTCTCTCACACTGCCCTTTACACAAAAAATGCAGTTCCATGACTTCCCCTTTCCTCCCCTACTATTTCTTCCTTCCATTCACTTTTTGAGACGGTGCTGGGATCATGAAGATAATGATCCTGGAGGACCATTCAAGCCCTCCGATTCTATACATGTGCAGCACTGACAATATGCATGCCTTTGCCTTGGTGTGTTGCCACTAGGGACCATCATCATTTCCATAATGCCAAGCAGTTAAAATAATATTCCAGCAACAGCAGAGGCTGAAATGCATTTGCAGTGTTTGCCAAATGGTTTAAACAATGCAAAATTGATTTTAAAAAATCATGGATAAACTGCAGGTAAATAAAATTAATGAGATCATGAATTGGTTATGACAATGGGTGTCAACAAATGTAAGAGGCCAGGTTCAGCCTGCTCTGGCCTGCCTGGGCCTGCACTGAACCTGCATGTCTATTCCAGGCCTGCCAGATGTGGAAGGAACCGAGACCACAGTCTGGACCCAGGAGCTGCCCTGACGGGTTAGAACAAGCCAGACAGGGTGGGTGCATCTGTTCTTGTGGAACAGAGCAGGCTGAACCAGCATAGGGTTGCCAAGACCACCATCTAGGACTGCCTGTTATGGGCAGTGTTGGCTGCCCATCATGGCAGGGGGCAGGGCACTGGCCATGGCACAGGGGCGGAGCCAGCTGGCCAAGCATTGCTCCCCGCCCCCCTTCCTGGCCTGGTCAAGCCATGGGAACATGTATTCCGTTCCCCGTGCTGACCCAGCCAGGGGTGGCCTCCCTCTCCAAGACATGTAGCCTCTGAGGCAGCTACATGTTAGTTAACACCCAATGAAAAAAAATCCATATTCATGGAAAACATCTCATTGAAGTAAATTGGGATTTAGTCTGAATAAGGACCAAGCCAGATTAAAAGTGCATTCCTGTTCCTTTCCCTCTGTGACTTTAAATTTCCCATGATGGAAAATTCCACCTGAGCAGTAACAATTCTATATAGCAGAAAGCCTAAGAGTCTAAAGAAATTCCTCTGAGTTCTTTAAATAGTGACTTCTGCAAACCAAACAAATTTTGAAGAAAAAAAAAAAAGGCCATTTATATAAAAAGCAATTTACTTAGCAAGAAATGTTCTTTATTCCCCCTGCTATTAGTAAAGATGCTAGTATCTGAAGAGCTTTCTCCCTCACCAACTAGCTTTTCTTTCAGTTCGTGGGAGTCATAACCCCCATGTTTATGACATCTCAGACTGTGCCGCAGAAATAATTGCAGTGCCTTCCTGCAGAAGGGATCATGGAGATGATGAACTTTTAATTCCTTAAACACTCATTCTGATTTTAAGGCCATATTTTCAAACCAGGTACATTAGAACTGGGTATCTACACAAATTCTCATGTTGGTGTCTATTTTTGCTACATTTCTGAGTATTGTATTGTATTCCACATTTCTGAGACCAAGACTTTGATCTTGGGGTACTTCAACATTCACACTGATACCAGTCTCAGTGGGATGGAGCTTGAGTTCATGGCTGCCATGGCAACCAGGGGCCTATATCAAATAGTCACCGGCCCAACACATGATGGAGGGCACACCCCGGACCTAATTTTCTCTACCAGCCTGGAGGTGGGGGTTCCATTGGTGGGGGAGGTGTGAGCAGAGTCCTTGTCGTGGATGGATCATTATCTCCTGCGGACCTATCTCCCAATGCATGTCTGCCCCCAGAGACATGCGGAACCAGTTCGGTTGGTTCGCTCCCACAGACCAATGGAACTGGAGAGGTTCTGGAATGCTCTAGGGAAGTTACCCTCTGATATTGACAATCAGTTACTCGATGACCTCGTTGCTCTCTGGAACACCTTGCTGACTGAGGCCATTGACCGGATGAGTTCTAGGCATCTGCTCCCTAAGCATCAGCACTTCAGGCCTCCTTGGTTTACTGAGGATCTGTGACAGCTGAATCGGGAAGGGTGGCAGTTAGAGTAACGGTGGCACCATTTGGATGCTAAAGCTGACAGATTGTGACAGAGTTAGTTTATGAGCCTATGCAATGGCTGTGTGGGCAGCAAAGAAGGAGTTATTTGCTGACCTCATGGTGTCTATGAAGCCTCATCTACTAGAGGTTTTCCAGGTGGTGGTGGGCTCTCTGCCTGGAACTGGAATCTTCCAGTGCCTACTGTGACATGTTTATTGATTACTTTGCAGATAAAAATCACTCGTATTCACCAAGAATTCGATGTCACGCTTATTAAAAGCTATGAGCTAGACAGGTCACTGGATCACAGGTTTTGGAAGTTTGCGATCCTTAAATCGAAGCAAAGTTTTTGTTGTTGTGAATTGAAAGGGGTTCAGCTGCTTTTCTTCACTTTGGGTGAAGCAGGTAAGCTGCTTGTCTGCATCCTAGTGAAACAGGTCCCTTCTAATTCCGGGATCAAGCAGGATACTACTATGTTTTGAGAGGGAGGGAATTACTCCCTTTTGGCTCAATAAGCACTCCTTTATTTTAAGCAAATAAACATTTATTAATAATACCAAATTAACATGCCAATTATCAAAGGAACATTTGCACAAAACATACAACCTGCACCCTACTCTGACACTAGACACACACGTTCCCATACAAGAAGTATATGCTTAGATGTCAAACATCCTTAGGTCTCGTCTCAGAAGGGAAGGCAGGGTGGGGGGCCATAGCTGTCTGCCTAGGGGCCTGACTGCTGGATCAAGGCTTTTCAGGGCCTTTGAGAGCAATGGAAAAGGGCCAATCACCGAGCTAGCCGGCGCCCTGATAAGGGCTAGCAGACAAAGACCGTGAAAGGCAATTTCTCTGTCTAGGGACTGGTCTTTTATGCTGTTACCCTTATGAGTTATCCAGAGCACAGGGCTAACAGTTCCACGTCAAGAAAGTTCCTCCCCTTCGCTATTCAGGTTTGGGGGCCCTTCCCTGTTCATCACTGTTGTTTGGGGTTTGGCATGACCAGATTAGGTCCTGCCTGCCCTCCCTCCGAAAGAAAGGCATGATCTGAGGCCATAGATCTCCCCACACCCCTTCTCTGAGGCATCTCTCTGTCTGATCAGGCCTTCTCTTTTTCTCTCTTGTAACGTTAGTTCTGTTATCAGCTTTTGACCTTCCTCTGTTCGCAGTGTCCCTGTGAGTTATACACTATTCAGTTTTGCTTTGGGAACGAGAAGTTCCTGCTTTCTCTCAGGCATCATTTTATAGGGATATTGCCTCCTTCACACCAGTTTGCATACCATCCTTTAATTTACTTCCTCTGACCATTTGACCACCTTACTCCTAACACATTCTATTCCTTAACTATCTAAATCAATGAATCAATGCATATACTAAATAATGTCTTACCTAACTTATAACACTCTACATAATCTTAAATGAGGGCCACAATAGCCTATACAGATGTTTCATTTAGTTGCAATATCACATAATTATGAATCCAGTATATACTTTTGGTTACATTTCAACAAAGAATGAGTTACAATAGCATTCAATGTCTGCTCTGGCATATTTGTGTCAAAAGAAAACACTTCTGACTTGGTTACATTGTAGCAAGGAAATCAGCATTTCCTGTTAGGCCTGTGCCATTTCACAGCATTGTATTCTTAGTAGGGGTGGGAAACTGGTAGAATCCGGTATCCGATAATGCCGGTACCGGGCGTACCGGCATTATCGGATTCGACCCGGTAATCCGTGGGGGGTTGGGGGTGTTAAACACCCCACCCCACCCCAGGGATCGGGTCATACTTACCGGCGGCTGCAGGGACGCCGCGGCCGCTGGTGCTGGGGGATGGGCTCACCTCTGGGTCTTACTTTTGTCTTTTTTAAAACAAAAATCCAGGCTGGGCAGGGTGGGTGGGGGGTGTCCCCCCTTCCACCCGCGCAGCCTGGGAGGGGGAGGGGGAGGGAATTAATTTATTTCATTGGTTTCAATGGGGACACAGCGCCCCATTGAAACCAATGAAATAAATCCGGTACCGGCATACCGGATTTAATCCGGGAATCCGGTTTTCGCAGAACCGGTAACCGGTAAATCCGGTAGCCGGTAATGGGCCCGGGGTCCCACCACTAATTCTTAGTAAAGAAGGGAGCTACCAGTAAAAATCCAGCTTCATCTTGCTTGTTATTTGAAGGAAGTAACAACCTTCTAAACTGAAGGGAGCAGCTCTTACACCTTGGCCTCCGCCCTAAGCCATGCTCCCATAGTGGTTATGCTGATCAGTATTCTACTGTGCCAGCAGAACAAATTTTCTCCATTGCACTGTATTTACCAAAAAACTTGGGTAGTCCATAATAAAAAAACCTCTGGTTTACAATTCGAGTTAAGGCTCTTGCAAATTCAATTATGCACTAAAAAGCGTGGAAATTGCAAGTTAAGGCTCCGGCCAGTGCCTGAACTTCCGTGCCATGTTAGCAGTAAAGACATTGTTCAGTCTCACATATTGTGCTCACTTAGGGTGATTTCAGACATTACGGGGGCCTGAATCACCACAGTGGAATGACAGTGGAGTTCAGGAAACAGCCACAGGAGATGACAGCCACGGAGCAGAACACCAGTTGCAGAGGCGAACAAGGGGGGCCCACAGAGGGGGCACAGAGGCACAGGCAGGGGCAGCAGAACCCCAGGCACCAGCCAGCAGAGCACCGAGCCAGGGACATCATGGAGGGAGCGGGTGACTCAAAGCAGCAGGACGGAGCTGGGAACCCACAGCTGGGCCAGCATCCAGGGCCCAGAAGAAAAGGGGGGCCTCACAGCCAGCTGCCGGGGGTCACGAAGGGGCCAAGGGCCGGGGGACCTGCCAGGTGCATGAAGTGAGGCCACTGAAGCATGCCCCAATGGTACCCCAGTGCAGACATGTGGTGGGCAACCAGGTAGTATGCCTCAAAGCGATCCTGAGCGGCGAGCCCCACCTGCACATCGGATCAGGACCACCCACCAGCCAGCACCGACACCTCCACTTTTAAAGGGCTCCGACAAGCCATAGTCAGCAGCTGGGGGCCACGGAAGGTGACCCAGCTCCAACAGGTGATGATAGATCTCCCCGTGGGACCGCTGGTAACCTCGGGCCCCATGAACACAGCCAAAAAAGGACACATTCAGGGCAGGGCCCCCCTCCACCAGACAGGCTCTGGAGGCAGCCAGGCTGCACACAGAGAGGGCAGACACGGTCTCCACCACCAACCACCCCACATGCAAGCACCTGATCTCCAGGATACGCCCATCAGGAAAGGGACACAGGCCTAGCATCTCAGCATGAAGCCGGCTGTCGCGGGCACTCACCACGTAGCTATAGTACCGCAGCCCAGAGCTCATACTCTTGTAGGCACCTGTGAGGCTGTCTGGGCAGCTCAAAAGCAATTGCATGGCTGGGGAATGCCACAGGTCACACAGGGCCATGGTCTCGCAGAAGGTCTAGCTATGGGGGGCCCCAGGTGCACTTTGGCCCAGGAGTCCTGGGAAAGAGCGGCCAGCCATGGTCCAGCAAGTGGTGGATATGACGTGCAAGGAAAGGAGGGCCCCACAATCCCTGGAGGGAGGGGAGGGGAAGCAGGTGAGCTCCAAGGTCAAGCGATAAGGCCAGAGGCCGCAACATTGTACAGATACAGAGCAAGGCGTGGGGTGTGGACCCAACACAGCTGCTGGAACAGAGCACACAGACAGAACAGCCTACACACTACTCAGGTCCCCGAGGACAACAAGCAGCCGACACTGGGAGATAGGGTATGTTGACAGCAGGAATGCAGCTGCTGCTTGCATGCCCGGCCGAAGGCAGGATCATGCACCATGCCCCCTTCAGGGAAGGCATGTGCATGCATTGGACCACCCGCGGCCTCCCCGCCCCGCTCGCCCTGCAAGAGCCAGGCCTGCCGGTCTGGGGGTTGGCCAGGGTGACCAGGGGCTCCGAGTCTGCTTGGCAGGGCGCGACCAGGGGGCGGGGCAATACAGGTCCCAACCTACAACAGGTGTGGCCCCAACCCACCCGGGGCACCAGTCACCATGGTTCTGGGCCAGTTGGGCACCTGCGGGATGCACCTAGCCATGTGCGCGGAGTGGTACCACTCTCATACAGACCTCCTGTGCATCCAGACCGCAAAGGTGCACCTGGCCACCCGACTGCGTGTGTGCATGGGCAGGAGCACTGCCAGAGCCTGGAGAGCCCACCATGGGCTCAGGCGCTCCCTGGCCCACCTCAGGGCCCAGCAGGTGTCCGGGGTGGCCCAACAGGCCCTCCTTCATGCCCAGGGCCGGGCTGCTGTGCTCCGTGAGGCGGCCGGCTGGCTCCAGTGGCAGAGGGAGACCATGGGATGCGCTGCCCTGTTCGCAATGCCCATTGACCAGTGGGTATGGGTCATGGAGCACTTTCGGATGGACATGCGCATCCTCCTGCGGGCCCCCATACCCATGGTCCAATGGGTGGTCATCAGGGTCTGGGGCCTTGCAACACCCAACTCCTGCCACTCCCTCTCACAGCACTTTGGTATTGGGGTGAGCACTGTCACCAGGATCCTGCAGGACAGCTGCGAGGCGTTGGAGGGCGTGCTGCTGGACCAAGTGATCCAGCTGGTGGACCAGGAGGCAGTGATGGCTGGCTTCACAGCTGGGGGATTCCCCAACTGCATGGGTCCCATGGACGGCACCCACAAAGAGATCCTGCACCCATTCACTGGGGAGGGCTCGGAATATGTAAACCGACACGGGCACCACTCCCTGCAGCTGCAGGCGGCTGTGAACCACCGGGGTCAGTTCATAGACATTTATACAGGCCACTCTGGTCGCAGCCAAGATGCCTGGATCATGACCATCTCTCCCTTCTTTGCCCGGATGTACCGCGGAGACTTCGCGAACATGGGGATGACCCGGATCGAGGGGGTGATGATGTCCCCCTGAATCTTGGAGGACCCAGCCTACCCACATACCCACTGGCTGATGAAGGTGTACCTGGTTGCCAGGAACTCTGTGGAGGTGCTCTTCAATGCCCACCTGTGTGCAAGCCAGACCGTGGTCAAGTGGGTCTTCGGGGTCCTCAAGCAGTGCTGGAGGAGCCTCGCGGGCCACCTGGACTACACGGTGGAGACCTCTGCCCTCATGATTGGAGTCTGCTGTGCACTGCACAAAGTGTACGAGACCGAGGGGGCTGCCCTTGACTACCCCATGCCCCTGTGCCCTCCTGGCCCCATGCCTCTCTATGTGAATGCAGAGAACCCGCGGGAGTACCGATACGCAAAGCGCATCTGTGCTGCCCTGGCGAGGCAGATCAGTCAGGAGGCCGAGGGTTGAGGCCACGCATTCCCCCCACGACCACTCCGGGGCCCCCAGCAGCACCCTGGCTGTGCCCCTACACACCTATGTGCTCCCGACCCCGGGCTCCCTAACAAACACACAGAGGCGACTGTGGTGCCTGTGCATTTATTGTTTCACCCTTCTACAAGTGCTCCTGCCACCTCGCCCACTCCCTAGCTCCCAGTGATACCCCCCTCAGACTGCCATCCCCCCTTCCCCCCGTCTCTGGGGCCTCCCTTGCGGCTGCCTGATGGGCACCATGGAGCTCTAGGAGCTCCCTTCCTTCCCCCCCCACTGTCTGTGTCCCCAACAGTGTCCTGGGAGGCCTTGGTGTCCTGAGGGTCTGGCAGCGGTGGGAGGGCGGGTGGGCCCAGGGCCGGAGGCCCCCCCTGGCCAGCAGCTCCCTCCAGAGGTCTACAGAAACTGGTAGGTAGAAGCGCAGCCCCAGCGAGCGCACCAGCGGCGTCTGGGACAGTGGTGGAGGAGGTGGAGGTGCTGACGGGCCCAGCATCGGGGCTGGGGCAGGCAGGTTGCCCAGCAGGGTGGCTGCCATCACATAGGAACTCATAGTACCCATGTGTAGGAGCAGCAAGGTGCCTATGTCATGTGACCGGTCCATCTTTGCTGAGTGCTTCTTAACCATCTGGTCTATGGCCTGTTCCAGCCGCCTGAATGCCTCCACCTGCCTGCTGTGCTCCTGGCACTCCCGCCTCCATTCAAGGTGCACCTCCACCTGCAGCCTCCAGTCCTGTGCCTCTGCCTGCTGCACGGCCCTTTCGGTGACCACCTCCATGCGGTCGATGGCATCAATCATCCGCTCACCCTGCTCTGTGGTGGAGCAGACTATGTCCTCCACCTGCTCCTCCCTGCAGCACCGTACCTGTGTCTGGTGCTCCCTCATCCATTGGGCCTGGGGCATTGGTCCGCCTTCCTGGTCCTCGGCAGGTTACCCTGTTGGGGTGCATAGTAGGGGATGGTTAGCTGCCACAGCTGCCCTCCCCCCTCCTGTGCCACGGATGGGGGGACCTGGGCCTCCCCCCCTTTGGGAGGGTGGCTGGTGCCCTCCCCCGGCTGGCCCCTGCGGCTGCCCCCAACCCAGGGTCCGGTTTCCTTGCCCTGGCTCCCCGCCCCCCCTTTGTCATGTTGCCTCACTTGGGGCCTCTGGTTGCTCCAGGGGCTGCTCAGCTCCATCCACCTTGCCAGGCTGTTGTAGGTGCCAGGACGTGCCGTGACCTGTGCGGGAATAGGGAGGGGTGGGTGGGGGTCAGTGGTATGTGTCCCCCGGTGCCCCCGGGCACCTTATTTGGGTTCTGGGGTGTAAGGGGGTTGCTGCGGCAAGGCCTGTGGCCCCTGTTCCCCCTTCCCCCTCAGGTCCATGTCCCGTCCCGCCCATCTGATTACCCTCTGTGTCAGTCTCGGAGCCCTCCAAGACTGGCCCCTTGGTGTGGCTAAGGTCCCCGTGTCCACTGGCTGATGGTGACCAGGGTGCCGGCCTCGGATCCTCTGGCTATGGACATCAGCTGGGGCCTCCTGGGTCTGGTGCACAAGGGGGGGCTGCTGGTCCTCAAGGTCCCAGGGCGTTCCTCTCGGGGGCTGGGGCTCCTGGAGCCGGTATCTTCACTGGGGGCAGCAAGGGGAGGCGGTACATCAGCCCATTCCCTGCCCTGGACCACTGCGCTCCCCACAAGGCACGGGAAAACTATGGACACCTTCATGTGTAGAATGCGGTCCAGGGCATCATAGTAGGGGGAAGTCTGGGCTCCATGCCTGGACTGATGGTTGTTGTCTTTAATGGCCTTGTACCCCCTCTTCATCTCCTTGGCCTTTGACCGGCACTGTGCCACTGTCCTGTGATCCCCTGCCACCTCCATTTCCCACACAATCTCCTTAAAGACGTGCTCGTTGCATTGGTTGACCGCCAGCTCCAGCTAGTGCTTCAGGGTCCCCCAGATCAGAATAAAGTCCTGGGTTTCCCTATGCCCCCCTCGATGGTACAGCCGTCTCCTGCAGGCACCCTCCGGGTTGCGGTCTTCCCCCTCCTCCTCCTCCTGCTCCTCCGCCTGCCCTCCGGCCCTCTCCTCTGGGGGCTCGGGCTCCCAGGCCCATTTCCATGTCCGTGTCTGCGGGTCATCGGAGGGGTTGGTTACTGGGTTGCCACAGCCCTGGGTCCCTCCCCCTCCCCCCCTCACCAGCCCACCCACCGACCTTGGTGCCCCTGTGCCTCTGCCCCCCCTTCAGTCCCCTTACCCGTTTCTGGGGTGCCTCATCCCCTGGGCCAGCAGCAGATGCTGGGTCGGCCTGTCCCAGCTGCTGCTGCTGTCCCTCCTCCACCTCCAGGTGCAGCACGACCACCTCCTCCTCCATCTCCACCTCCCCCTCCATCTCCACCTCCCTTGCTCTCTCTCCCACTGCTCTCCTCTCCCTTCCACCTCGCTCCATCCTGCCACGTCCCCCTGCTGCTGTGTGCCCTTTAAATCTCCCTCCCCGGCCTGTGTTGTTGCTGGTTGCCTGGCAGTGAGGCTGCGTGCTTTGTCCCCGGCTGGGAATTGTTTTTCTTGATTCCGGCCTGTGGTTGCTGTTCAGACGTTACTTTTTGTTGTTACCCGGTGGGAATTGCTTTGACCACGCTTTCGGAGATGGTCTGGGCTGGAGCTCCGGAAGCGTGCTTACTTTTGACCCCTGGTGGGGATTGACTGTGGTGAACATCTGGCGCCCGTGACACAGACGTTCAGGGTGCTTTGGTCCCACCGCGGGATTGACCACGGTTCACTGTGATTGACTGTGATCTCGTAACATCTGAAAATACCCTTAGGCTCCATGCACGCACACTTTGCCTTCATCTTCAAATGTAACCAAGCCAAGCGCGTGCAGCTGGAACCTCACATCTTTGTGATTGTTATACTCCTTGTCTTTCCCTCTGTTCCCCTTCCTTCCTCATCGTCATTCCCACCCACCCTTCTCAGATTGTAAGCCCTAGGGCAGAGACCATGTCTATTCCATTACTTTGTAAAGCACCAGGTACATTGCTTGCACTATATAAATGCGTGATAATAGTAATAATAATAATAATAATCTTTCAGCCCTAATCCTCTTCCGCTTTGCAGGTTGGGGGCAACACTGAATCTGGGGACAGGAGAATGTGAGCTGGCCCCTCACTGCCTCCTTTCCCTCTATCCTTTAATTTCAGTTGGGGAGAATGGGACAGCTGACTAATGGCTCACAACCATCCCTCTTACCCACTAGTCTCCACTGCCCTCCCAGAGCACAGTGAAGCTTAGTAGAGTCTTATACAATGTTTAATTAAAACTAAGTTGGGTATGCATTGAAATTAATAAAATGGAATGGCCATTGGAAAGAATGGAGGCAACAGCAGTGCCAGTTTCTAAATAAATACTATTGTCATTCCAACATCAAATTAAGTGATTGTGAAATTATACAAAACAGTTGCATCTTTGAGAGTACATAGGAAAGGCAAGAGGGCGTGAACTGATGAGGAAGGCACCAAATGCAGTAAGTGGAATGGTTGGAATGACAGGGAAAAATACAAAGATTGTATTAAGGATTAAGTAGATGGGTGGAATGACAGGAGGAATTAGAAATAGTTACAATAATAAGGTTCTGAGTGAAATATCTGATTCAGAAGACTGATGGGATATCTGAGGAAGCAGTCCTATCATTTTACCCACTTACCATAGCTGGCTCCCTATCTTTTGACTCCCAATTGCCTCTCTCCCTGGTATTCCATTTCCTCTCCTGTTTTTTTTGGGGGGGGGTGATTACACACACACACACACACTTCAGTTCCATATGACACATACATACAGACAAACTGGCTTGTTCTCCTAGAATGAGGACTATTGAGTTGCTTGTGAAGGGAATGAAGCCTACTGGATTAGAGTGGGGTGGAGAGGATGGAAGCCAGGAGTCCGGAGTTCTCTGTTACAGGACTGGGACCAAGTAGATTAGAGGGGGAGAAGGGGTGGGAGCCAGAACTCCTAAGTTCTCTCTTTCTTAAAGAGGAAACAGAGGGGGTGAGGGGCCAGGTCATGCCCTCCTGTCCCCAGCTTCAGTGTTTCACCTAACCTGCAAAGAGGAGGAGGACTGGGGCTGAAAGATGAACTCATATACAATATAACGTCTAGGACTCAGAATGCCCAGACAGTCCCACCTCCAGTTGCAGACAACTTTGATGCTATGGGAAGGGCAGGGGGGTGGGGGGGAGACAACATGTATCACTGGGCAAAGGGTGGGAAATATCACTTTGTCATGCAGCATCAAATAACAACAGCTCCTCACAAGATAAATGCCATAAATGTATCCAACTCCATTTTGAAGCTATTCAGATTCTTTGCTTCCACTACTGCCCCCGGTGCTCACCTCCCCTGCCTCCTCAGTGTACCAGCAGGGGCTGCCCAATACTGGGTACTAACAGCAGTGGCAGCAGTGCAAGGTGGCCCCTGCAGCACATGGGGGATGCCAGAAAGGTGAGTGCCCAGTGCCAATAATGCAATCTGAAGCAAGATATGTGAAGAGTGTTGGCAGATGTGCGACAGGGGGAGAGGTGAGCAGCAGATGAGGGGTGGGCAGAGGTAGCATCCCCATGGCAGTGAGACATTGTCTTTGTGACTCTGCATCTGTGAGAGAAAGAGCACACATGCATGTGTGCATTTGTGTGTAAGGGGTGGGCTAAAGTGACATTCAATGGCAGCTCTTGGCCATATGACATTCTCTATGTGAGTATCTTTGGAGTGGGGATTTTGCCACTCCTGCCCTATATAATTCCTACAATTGGCGTTTTCAGACAAGACACTCTAGGGCTGGGACCCCAGGGCAATTACCGGGTACCGGATTTACCAGATTCCGGTTTCCAAAAAACCAGATTTCCGGATTAAATCTGGTATACCGGTACCGGATTTATTCCATTGATTTCAATGGGGCACTGTCCCCATTGAAATCAATGGAATAAAAAAATTCCTCCCCCCTCCCCCTCCCAGGCTGCACGGGTGGAAGGGGGGACACCCCCCACCCACCCTGCCCAGCCTGGATTTAAACAAAAAAATTCCCCTGAGTGTCCCACTGCAGCTCCGGGCTGCCGCCGGCAACCCAGAGCCAGCACCAGCACCAGCGGCCATCCCAGCAGCAGCCGGTAAGTATACTGTACGTCCCTGGGGGGGGGTTAACACCCCCCCCAGGGATCACCCTACTTCCAAGTTCCCGCACCCAGGGATCTCGTACCTTCATTGAGCTCCGGCAGTCCAACGGCTTCAGGGCCGGCTGTGGCTGCCGGCTTCAGACGCTGGTAGGCCTTTCGGGGAACTTCCGGGTTTCCCCGGAAGGCCTACCAGCGTCTCAATGAAGGTACGAGATCCCTGGGTGCGGGAACTTGGAAGTAGGGTGATCCCTGGGGGGGGTGTTAACCCCCCCCCAGGGACGTACAGTATACTTACCGGCTGCTGCTGGGATGGCCGCTGGTGCTGGTGCTGGCTCTGGGTTGCCGGCGGCAGCCCGGAGCTGCAGTGGGACACTCAGGGGAATTTTTTTGTTTAAATTCAGGCTGGACAGGGTGGGTGAGGGGTGTCCCCCCTTCCACCCACGCAGCCTGTGAGGGGGGAGGGAAACGCGTTTTTTTGGTGTGTTTTTTTTTTTACATTACGGCCATTCATTTGAATGGCCGCAATGTAAAAAAAATCCGGTACCGGGAATCCGGGAAATGGCCCGGATTACCGGGTTGAATCCGATAATGCCGGTACGCCCAGCACTGGCATTATCGGATACTGGAAGATCCGGTTTTCCCACCCCTACTCTCCACCCATTACCCACCCACCTCCCACCTACTATACATCTTACAGGGCACCCACTGGGCAAAACTGCAGCCCTGCAACATGTATAGTGTGTGGGTAGTGAGTGGAGAGTGTCTTGTCTGAAAATGCTCACTATCTCTTCATGTACTGTGTCATATTCTCAATGATATGATGTCCATGGCCATTTTTAGACAAGACGGTACCACACAAGTCCACCCAGTGGACACGTGTGGTACCACCCATTTAAAAGTGGCAGTGAGTGGACACACGCTCCTGTGACCCATGCACCTCCACCCACATCCACCCATCTCCCCTCATGGAGCAGTGACAGAAAAGCCGGACCTCTCCGTGGCCAGCGGGTTGATGGGGGCACACACCCATCCGCCACTCTGGGCATTTTCAGACAAGACACTCTCCACCCACTATACATGTTGCAGGACTGAAGTGTTGCCCTATGGTTACCCTGTAACATGGGTGGGAGGTGGTTAAGGAATGTGTCTTGTCTGAAAATGCCCTGTCTAAACCCTCCCTCTGCATGTTCACTCTGCCAAGTACACATGGACCCACCCCTCCCCAGTGTCCATCTAAAAACAGCCCATGTCTACAGGCTTGTTTTGGTCTGGAACTACATCTCATCCAGTTTTACTGAAACTAGCATACCTCTCCCCCATTTCAACCCCCCTGGTGGGTATCTTGTCACCTGCAGTGCAGTCTGTTGACTGCTTGCATCCTGAAATGGTGTGGTTATGTTGCATCTCCTCTAATCACTGCCAGACAGCTGCTCTTCCAAGCATGTCAGCCACCTCTAAGCTAATGTAGCAGTTGGATAAAGAAAGAGCGTCACATGCTGGGACCTGTAGTCTTCACAAGTAGCACCTTCACATTAAAAATTAACATTGCTACAAACTGCTATGTTTTATGTGTTGGAAATGCAAGGACTGAGATCATTGCATCCATTTGCCCAATGCAGAGTTTACAGAGGAGTGTGAGTAGCTAATCATCAATAAGCAGGCAGGAAGCATACTTAAGCTTAAGTAGCTTTATTAGGAAATACATGTAGGATAGGAAAGGCCTATATCTATGCTAAGTCCTAAGACTAGGTGTGTTCAAGAGGGAGGAAGGAAGCTCTCTGAGAAATCTCCTGGGGGAGGAGATTGACCAATCAGGTCCTGACAGGAGTAGGACAGATAGGATGGGGGGAGGGTTCCCTGATCTGTGTCTACTCCTGTTGTTTCTAGCAAACAAACAGGATGAGGTGCTTAGGGGGGATGCAACTAAAGGAATGTATTTCCAACATTATGCATGTTGGGTGTGGTAAGGGATGACTTTCCCACCCTGCACAGAATATCCCAACCCCAAATGTTGGTCTGTTGACACAGTTCCAACCCTCCCTGATCGTAACAGCAGGTGAAAACAGACAGGACACTAACTCTACTCTAACATCGTTTTAACATTTCTTATGCATGCTGCAGGATTGTATTGGTGCCCTAGGCAACCCTGTAACATGCATAAGAAACGTTAAAGAGACGTTAAAGTGGAGTTAGTCTCCTGTCTGTTTTCACACAGCATATCTCTGCTTTCAGCAAAAATTCTGAAACAAGAAAGAGTCCCAGTTACCCACAACTTCTTCCACCTGCAAATTGTCAAAGTAACAATCAAGTGTCAATGGGCTACAAGGTAGCAACTAAGATTACTAGTCACACTCCACAGTTGATCTCACAGCTCTCCAAGGCTGTTGCCCTCCAGAGCTATTAAACAACAAAGGCCTTCAGGTATTTTCTCAAGGATCTCAGAAACACCGCCACATCACTGGGCATAAGGTCTAGAAGCTGCAGCTGCTACCACACACAAATGGCCTGCCAACAGACTACACCTTTTGGCAACCACCATGAGGGCAGCTGACCCACTTTATAGCACTCCTGAAGAGAGAACAGAAACCACAGGTGAGAGAAATCTTTCACTCAGACAGGCAAAGCACAGCAGCCACACTCCCTCTCCCACTGCACAGAATGTCAGAAGCACCTCCCGCCTGTAGTGCTTCAAGGAGGGCTGGGGAAGAGTCTTAAGCACTGCAAGCAGGGAGCACTCCAGATTTCCCCAACCCACAGCTGATGAGCATGAAGCCCCATTCTTCAGCTGTGGAGTGGGGGCAAATCTGCTGTTCCCTTCCTCTTTCTCAAGCTTTTTAGGAGGGAGCACTCCAGTTCCCATCCACTTGTGGAGTGCACCCTGCCTGGACAGCTTGCGGGGGAGGGAGCACAAAAGCTGTTAAACAGAGAACCCCTGCCACTTCCTTACTTGCAGTCCTTGAAGAGAAAGGGAAACAACACTGGGGGTTCTCCGCTTGAAAGCTGATAAGCGGCAAGCAAGGAGCTCTGCATAAGCCCACAACGCAAACTCTGAAATGGCTATTTGCACTGTGGAGTTGGACAGAATTCCTTGCTTCAAAAGCCCTATGCAGGGGAGTGCCTCACCCTCTCTCCACACACCCCAAGTCACTAGAGCCATCAGCAGCGATTCAGTGCAGTGGGATACTAAATAGTGAGATTGGCTGGAAGCCAAAGCCATTGTAGGCAGTTTCTAGGCAGTTTTACCACTCAATTTCAAGCGCGTGTCCCACTCACATGTGCAAGCTGATCAACGGGGATTGAAAATTGATGAAAAACTGATTGGTAAGATTGACTAGGATTGCTTTGGTTCCTGGTTAATGCTACTGTTCAGTATCCCACCCACAAGCATGGAATAGCAACGAGTAGGTGGTGGGGGTGTTCTGCTGTACTAGTCTGAGGGCAGCAAATGTTAGTGGTGGTGACCTACATTTTGCTGCCTTTCATGCATTTGCCATTTGAGGCTGCCACCTACCACACTAGACCCTCAGGGGTAAAACTGAGTCTGGGTATGGCTGTGGGAAGGAGCACATTACCAAGGTAGCCTTCATTTGAGCCAAATATGAGGTGTGTAGGTTGCATGATTATTATCCTAGATTTCTTTTGGCTACAATTTGGAGGAAAAAAGAAAGAAAAATAAAATCTTTTAGAACATTCTGGGCATTTTCAGAATCAATGTGATGTTGCTAGAACCAGGATATTTTTAACAATACATTTTACGGGTTCCTCTGTCAGAGCCTTGTTGCTTTAGTGTTTAAATGAACTGTTTAAACTTATGAATTAACAGTCACCAAGCCAATCGATTTCAAATTTCATTCCAAGAAAACCCTCCTCAGGTTTAGGACTTCTGTGGCACTTTAATCCCCAAACAAATTTGTATGAAACGGTTATAACTAAAGATAGATGAAGGGCTCAGAGTAAAATTAGGGATGTGAAAGGGGGGCAAATTTTGTGTTTCTGATCTCTATTTTGGTTTCAGTGACAACTTTTGTGTATATTTTTTGCTTTGTGTCTCAAAATTTGGGGACATGTTCTGATTCCTGATGTATATGCCATTTGGGGTTTATACAGGGGTCATCACAATGCAGATGAGACTGCAGTATCTAGATGCTTTGAGATTCTGTTTCTTTACTGATCAGCAGCTCCCACCTACCAAGCACCCCTAAAGGAGGATTTTGCAATAACTATTTTGACAAACAAACAAAATATATTAACACTGTTTCCCTTCCACTCCAAAGGGTCTAGTGGGGCAAGGTCTCAACCTGCACCCACAGTCAGACAGCAGAATCTAGGTGCTGTGAAATTCAGCTTCTGTGCTGATCAGCAATGCCCATGTAGCAAGTGCCTTGTAATTGCAAGGGGGGATGATCACTTGTTTTCTGGGTAGCAAGAACCCAACAGGAAGGAATTGACAAGGTTCAGTAACTATTTTAATTATTTTAAAAAAAGAGAACAGAGTTTCTCGTAGCTTCCCATCCGAATGGGTGTAGCTGAGGAACAACCATTTGTAAAGTTCACTCTTACGCCACTTTTATACGAGGTGCTGAAAAGCGCCTCCTGCGTCCCGAGGGAAGTGTTTACATGCTCCCCGTGCTGCCGGAAGTGACGTGCTCCCCATTGTCGGCAGCGGGGAGCACATCACTTCCGGCAGCATGGGGAGCATGTAAACACTCCCCCCCTCCCCCCCGGCTTTTCTTTCAACGTGGGACTCAGGAGGCGCTTTTCAGCGCCTCGCATAAAAGCGGCCATACACCCACAGTTAGATAGCAGGACCCAGGTACAATCACAAAAGATTCCCCTGACCCCTCCTTCAAATATAAGGCACTGGCTACTCTTTGCAGCCTTTTATCTCCCTCATCAAAGTGTGGCAACTGGCACCGACACATCCCCATCCCATATGAACTGGGGCAGTCACCCAAAACCACCCCAACAGACAGCTCCCCCGCTTATAAGCACTGTGGGAAAGGGACACAGCCTTTGTAAGTTACAGGAACTGGCAGCGAGTGCTGGGGAGCCTGGTTTCCCCAGCGTTCACAACTGGGACATGCCAATTTTAAAGGCTAGCCTGGCGTGCTTTCCCCTCCCCCATGGTCCATAGCAGGGGGAGTGCGAGGCTGCAGCTGCCGCAGTAGCCACACTGGGAGCCACCCATTAGAATCCCTTGCCATGCACTCCACCTGAGTGACTGCTCCACAGCTGTGCCACTCAGCAGTCACAGATCCCACCGCCCCAGCCATGCTTTTTTTAAAACACCCCCAGTGTTCCCCAGTAGCTCCAGGAGGATGTGGGGAGGGAGCGAACAAGGTTGTGGGAGGCAGAAGGAGGAATCAAGATTATTGGTGTTGGCATCAGCAGTGAAAGCAGGACTGGGGCAATCTCAATGGCTTAGCTTCTAAGAGGGGATTCACACGTGCGTTTAAATCGCACAGAAGCCCCGGCGGCATAGTGCGATTTAAAGAACCCCGCACTTTCGGGTTAGTGTGAATGCGGTGAGCGCGCACATTTCCACTTAGCCCGAATGTTTGGAGTGTGGTTTGAAAAGTTGCACTTTTCAAACCACACTCCAAACATTCGGGCTAAGTGGAAATGTGCGCGCTCACCGCATTCACACTAACCCGGAAGTGCGGGGTTCTTTAAATCGCACTATGCCGCCGGGGCTTCTGTGCGATTTAAACGCACGTCTGACGGCGCTCTAAGTCTGTGCTTCTCCCCTGTTTGGTTTTAAACTCCTTCCCTCTTCCTGGCTGCCATTGCCCACTGATGTGCAAGGGAAGGCTGTCCCCCTGTGCACCAAGAATTGGTCCATCCCCAATGGTGGTCTTGGTAGAAACAAAATAAACACAAAATAGGTTCCTGTTTTTATCTTTTATTTTTTAACCCTGAATTTATCATTTTCAGGTGTTTAAAATTTCAGGGTGCACACCCCTAAGTAAAATTCAAATACACTTCTGCTATTTTGAATGCAAGAGATCCAACAGGAAGTAAATGTTCAGAACACATGTGAAATTCTCCCTAGGGTAAAAGCTGCTTAGAACAAACATGTGAAAAGATAAACATTAAACTTTATAGACAGGGCTTAATTTGTGGGGGGTGGGGGTGGGAAGGGTTTTCCAGAGCAAGACCCCATAAAAGCAGCCACATTGAAGCTACAGGAGCACAGCACCCTCTTCCCAGAAGTGGCAGCCTTGGCTGGAGCTAAGGGGCACCCAGCTATGGCAGGACTCCAGGGATGGGGGAGAACAGGTGCTTCCCCTGATAGGACCTAGCAGGGCATGTTCTGTAGTACAGCACTCTTGTAACTCTGGCCAAAGTTGGTGCTTCTGGGAGAAGAAAGAGGATGCGTCCGGAGGATGAAAGGGACACACTGCTATAGGTGCCTGGCTCTCCTCTGCCCATACCAGGACCTGCTACACCTGCCTGGGGCTTTCCACATGGCCCTTTTCTCCTGAATGACCTGGAGCCATGGCTCCATCAGGCCCAGCCTAAGGTCACACCTGCACTAATGGTCTTGAAATCAGCCAGAATATTTTAATAAAGCAAAAAGAAAAGAATTAAACAACTACTGAACCTTTTCAAGAAAATGAAGAAAAAGCTGCAAAGCCTAACAAAATTATAGTGACCATTTTTTATTGGTATCTGAATATCCAAATAATATCTTCATCTAAAACTGAGTATTCACATACCTGTTTATTCGAGGATTCATTCTTCTCTCTCTCTCTCTTTTTTGGGCTATATCACTTATTTTGTTGTTTCATTTATTTTGGTTCCATTATTTGCTTAGTTCATTATTTTATTTACTTCGTTTTAGCTGTTATACATGCTAGTCCTATAAGGGATGAAATGAAGTAACCATGATACTGAAATAAGCAAAATACTGAAATGAAGTGCAAATGAATAGCAATTATTATTTGCTTTGTCACTTTCAGCTTGGATAGCAAAATATATGAGATTTATTTGTTTACACAAATATTCATTCCAGCTCTGCTTTCTACTTTCAGTCTTCCACAAGTGTGGGGGAGGAGCAAATTTCAGAGGTGTCTAGTAGCTGCTCAAAGCATTGTTAGAGCTATGCTCTTGGGGATAAGAGAATTCTCACAGGCCGTTTTTACACGCGACGGGGGAAGGGTGTTACTGTGGTGTTTATGGGCACGAAGTAAACACACCTGATTATGGTCCCGTTTTTATACGTGACGTGGTTGAGTGTTGAGGTGTGTGTTCAGCTGGATCGCGTGTTGTTCTTGAATACCTGGATGGTATCACGTCGTATTCTGCAGTTCAGGAAGTGTACGTAGTCACATCTGACGTGGAACGGTGGAGGCGGGTCAAGGTATGAGTGACACGCTATCGACCAATCACTGTACAGAGTGTTTGACAGGTCCGTACGGAGATAGGGACATTGGAGAATCGCGCCTTTTTATCATCATTTCTTTTTCTGTGGCATAATGAACAATCAAAACTATCTGCAC